>AWOL01S0003996.1:5291-17321 GCA_000715115.1 Nicotiana otophora | reverse complement strand
CTTGTGAGTTTGACATGTTTATCCTGAAAATAAAGATTCTTACGAGAACAAGTATAAAGCAGTGTGTGTTATCGGAATCAGTATTAAGCAATCACTATTATCCTCCGCTCCATGGTAGGCGCCAAACTGTTTACCCTTAAAAATTGGATAACAATTAAACTTATAATGTGGTTCTAAGGACACGTGATTTCACTTAATACCAATTGATAAATATGAAGATTAATAACAGAAATGAACTTTAAAGTAAAGCAAACTAGTGTTAGAATGGAACTCAGCCCTCGAGTTTGGATACCCTCGAACTGGTTGATGTAAGAACAATCAAAATATAACAAGCTGATGAATAATAGTATAAACGAGAAAGAGAATTATATTGCTTTGATATCTGTGAACAATGTGTGTTACAAATGATTAGAACCCCCTTTAAATAGTAGAGAAATTTCACTTATGGTATAATTTTAATTACAGAAGAAAATTTCATGATTAGCTAATTAACCATTTCTGATTTGATCCGTTCAGAGATTTACGCCATGATCCTCGACTAGTCACAGATATCTCGCCTTTCTGTTATTGTACTATCTTCGATCTTGCTCGATGTCTGTCTCATATGGCTTCGATCTCTACTAGCCTCGATCTCGACAAGTACCTCGATTTTGAACTCGGTACCTTATCCTCGTGATTTAGTCTGTTCCGTTATGAAGCCATCATTCGATGCAACCTCCCAGTCTCGGTCAAGTAGTAAAATCGAGTGGGCCCGATTTTAACCGTATACAACATGTGTGTGAGATATTAAATTGCATTTGCTTGCTTCCTAAGAGAATTTGAACGTGTGAGTCTAGAGAAGTTTCAATCGCACTGCAAGTTCTTTTTGCGAAATACCGAGAGAGTCACTAGGATTGTACCTAAGGACTTAACATATTTAACAAATTTTGTCATTATTGTCGTTGGGTATCAATCATACATTAAAACAAATTATAAGTAATAAAGTAGATATAGTAAAAAGTCTATAAATTTTTGTTTTGCATAAGAATTGATCTTACAATATCAATCATTATGCAAATCAAAGTAAGTGATCTATTTGGTTTCAAAGTGCCAACTTTTAGTTTGGACGTGTAGCACTTAGATTAAAGTGTAGTATTTTCAGTTATCTCCTTTTGTTATGACGTCTTATGAAAATTAATGGAAATATTTAAGGGCATAAAGTCGTTCAACATTTAGCATAAAATATCCGTACTTATATATATATATACTAATCTCCGTGTACGCACGTTGCCGTGTACCCAATCAATGAGTATGATTTTAGTTTTAAAATTACATAAATATTATTAAAAATATGTTTGAGTTTTAAAAAAATAGATTAAAGGAAAAAAATTAAGTCTCGGATAAAATGATGAAGGTACGATATTTAACTAACTCCACAAATGAAGAAATCGTGCATAAATATCTTCAAATGTCTTATTGAATGATTCACATATTTTTAAATTTCATTGAAACGATATGAATGTCACCTTTTCAATTAATTGACTTGTAGCTAATTTATAACAAGCCTTTCCTTTAGTATCCTCTTAATTGAAGAGTTAATATCAATTAACTAAATCCTCATCTCTCAATCAACCTAGTTAAGAAGCTATTAGATCGATAGATGTATACGGTCGAAATCGGGCATACCCGATTGCGTTGGCAGGGAAGTTGCCTCGAGAGTAACCTCATAATAGATCGGGCTCGAGCTCGAAGATAGAACATCATGCATGGAGATCGAAGAGTTCGTTGAGATCGAGGCCGGAAACAATCGAGATCAAACATGACCATCTTCGAGTATGGCGTAATAACGGAATGGCGAGATATCAGTAACCGATCGAAGATCAAGGCGGAAATCTCGGAACATATCAAATCAAAGCGATTATTAGTGCCAATCATGAAATCTACTTTCGTTATTAGAGTTGTACCTTATTTAGGATTCCTCTATTATATAAAGAGGGATCCCATTCACTTGTAAGGGTGGAAGGATTATTCACTAATAAGAATATACATATACGGTGCTTTTGTTTTTATTTATTGTTCATCGCTGTTTGTTCCATCCTCCACTATTCTTATTAACTAACCTCGAGACTATCTCGAATCGAGGTAGAGGCATTGTTCGTTCACCGATTTGATTTATTTTATTGTCTAATTTATCTATTTAATTCGTTGTTTATCAATTGGTGCTGGTTTAAATTACATATCCTTAAAACCACAATATAAGATTAATTGTTACTCATTTTTAAGGTAAACAGTTTGGCGCCCACCGTGGGGCTAAGGATAATGTGATTGTTCAGTACTGATTCTGGTAAAACACACTATTTTACGCTTGTCTTATTAAGTATCTTTGCTTTCAGGTTAAAACATGTCAAACTCACAAAACGCACCCACACACGGTGACAATCTCCTCGGATTCCACGGTGAAAACGAAAGTGCAATTGCTCCAGTAGTCGAGGTGCCACAAGCTAATCTCGGGGGAGCAGCGGTTGCCAACCCAGTCGATGTCAGTTCGCACGTTGCTCTGAACGCGAACCTAGGCACAAATCTCGATGGGAGTGTATGCAGAGAAACATAAGGAAGAGGAGACGAAGGAGTCAGTCTCCAAGTGATATTCGAGATGCTTCAGGCTCAGCAAGCCGCTATTGCTCAATTACAAAATCAACATAGAGGTTCGAATAGGGTCAAGCCGGAACTACTCACCGTACCGAGCCAGTACTGGAAAGGTTGAATGGTAACAAATCGGGGACTGATCCTGCAGTAATGAAAATGCTCGAGGAGCTCACTAAAAGAATTGAATCATGGGAGAAGATAATCGAAGCCAACGATAAAAAAATGGAGACATACAACTCTTGAGTTGATCAAATACCGGGGGCACCGCCAATCTTGAAAGGGATGAATTCGAAGAAGTTTGTACAAAAGTCATTTCCTCCAAGTGCGGCTCCGAAGCCTATTCCAAAGAAGTTTCGTATTACAGGCATACCCAAATATAATGGGACCACCGATCCCAATGAGCATGTTACTTCATATACATGCGCCATCAAGGGTAACGATTTAGAAGATGATCAAATCGAATCTGTGCTGTTGAAAAAATTCGGAGAGACCCTTTCGAATAGAGCAATGATTTGGTATCACAACCTGCCACCAAATTCTATCGACTCATTTGCCATGTTATCATATTCTTTCGTAAAGGCACACGCCGGGGCCATAAAGGTCACAACGAGGAAATCGGACCTTTTCAAGGTAAGACAAAGGGATAATGAAATGATGAGGGAGTTTGAGTCTCGATTTCAAATGGAACGTATGGAGTTGCCACCGGTCACAGGTGATTGGGCCGTTCAAGCTTTCACCCAAGGGTTGAGCGAGCGGAGTTCGATAGCATCAAGTCAGTTGAAACAAAATTTGATCAGGGTCAAGGACGACCAATTAGGAGCCCCTTCCGATTCAGTACATCCAAATAGGTCAGCAGTTAAAAACCAGAGGGACGTCGACAGGGAGCCAAGGTCGAACAGACACCGATATCAACCATATAACGCAGATCGAAGGAACAATGGTTCAGGATGTGATTCCGCCCAGAACGATCGAAGAAATGATCGAGGACAGCATTTTCGGGGACATATGAGAAAAAGTGGTTTTGACAAGTATACCGATCCCACAGAGGCACCTCGGTTATCAGAATATAACTTTAGCATCGATGCATCGGGCATTGTATCGGCGATCGGAAGGATCAGAGATACTAGGTGGCCTAGACCCATGCAAACCGATCCTTCCCAAAGAAATCCAAATTGGATGTGCAAGTATCATGGCACGCATGGTCACAAGACCGAGGATTGCAGGCAATTAAGGGGAGAGGTAGCCCGTCTATTCAATGAGGGCCACCTTCGAGAATTCCTCAGCGATCGAGCCAAGAATCATTTTAGAGAAAGGGACGCCAACATGAAAAATGAACAGGAGGAACCCCAACATGTCATTCATATGATCATCGGTGGGGTCGATATTCCACAGGGACCCATATTCGAACTCACTAAGGTATCAATCACTAGGGAAAACGAACCCGAAATTATGTGCCCGAAGGCACTTTATCATTCAACAACAAAGAAACATAAGGCATTTCTAAGCCCCACAACGACGCTCTTGTAATTTTTATGTTATTAAATAAAGTTCAAGTTAAGCGTGTTTTAGTGGATTCAGGTAGCTCGGCGAATATCATCCGATTGAGGGTCATGGAGCAGCTCGGCCTACAGAAATCAAATTGCATCCGCAGCTCGGGTCTTAAACAGCTTCAATATAGCCAGTGAAACAACTAAAGGGGAGATTATTCTACCGGTGAACGTGGCATGAACCATTCAAGATACCAAGTTCCACGTAATCGAGGGTGACATGAGGTACAATGCCCTGCTCGGAAGGCCTTGGATCCACAATATGAGGGTAGTCCATTCGAACATACTGTTATAATGTAATGCCCTTCGGGCTAAAAAATGCAGGAGCTACTTACCAACGCCTAGTAAATAAAATGTTCTAAGAAAAATATGTAAATCAATGGAAGTTTATATTGATGACATGCTAGTTAAGTCCCTGCGCGCAGAGGACCATTTGGCTCATTTGCAGGAAACGTTTGAGATTTTAAGGAAATACAACATGAAGCTCAACCCTGAGAAATGTGCTTTCGGGGTCAGTTCGGGCAAGTTCCTTGGTTTCATGGTATCGAATCGGGGGATCGAGATCAACCCCAATAAAATCAAGGCCATCGAAGACATCACCATCGTAGACAATGTAAAAGCCGTGTAGAGGCTAACTGGACGGATAGTTGCCTTAGGCCGATTCATTTCGAGATCGTCGGATCGAAGCCACAGATTTTTCTCTCTACTCAAAAAGGAGAACGATTTCAACTGGACCCCGGAATGCCAACAAGCATTAGAGGAATTGAAGTGATACCTATCGAGCCCACCACTGCTTTACACTCCAAAGGCAGATGAGAAACTTTACTTGTACTTGAAAGTATCGGAAATCGCGGTAAGTAGTGTCCTAGTTTGAGAAGAGCAAGGTACGCAATTTCCCATTTATTATGTAAGTCGAACCTTAGGAGAAGAAGAAACTAGATATCCACACTTGGAGAAATTTGCACTTACACTGATAAGCACCTCTAGAAAGTTAAGACTATACTTTTAATGTCACCCTATATGCGTATTAATCACTTACCCAGTTCATAATATTTTGCACAAGCCCGAACTATCGGGCCGATTGGCCAAATGGGTTGTCGAACTCAGTGGGTACGATATCGAATATCAACCCTGGACGGCCATCAAGTCTTAAATTTTAGCGGACTTCGTGGCCAATTTCAGGGCAACCCTCGTACCCGAAGTTGAAAAGGAACTCTTGTTAAAATCGGGTACATCATCAGGGGTATGGACCCTGTTCACAGACGGTGCTTTGAATGTGAAGGGGTCCGGGCTAGGCATCATTTTGAAGCCGCCCACGGGTAGCACTATTAGGAAATCTATCAAAAATTCTAGGTTAACTAACAATGAGGCCGAGTACGAGGCCATGATTGCAGGTCTCGAACTAGCTAAGAGCTTGGGAGCAGAAGTCATTAAAGCCAAGTGTGACTCTTTACTGGTGGTGAACCAAGTAAACAAAACCTTCAAAGTTCAAGGAGATAGAATGCAAAGGTATTTGGACAAACTGCAAGTAACTTTGCACCGTTTCAAGGAATGGACTTTGCAGCATGTACCTCGAGAACAAAATAGTGAGGCCGATGGACTTGCAAATTTGGGGTCATCGGTCGAGGAAGATGTGATCAGCTTGGGGACTGTCGTTCAACTCTCAAGATCCGTGATCGAGGAAGGTCATGCTGAGATAAACTCTACAAGCTTAACCTGGGATTGCAGGAATAAATCTATTGAATACTTGAAGAACGGAAAGCTCCCATCAGACCCTAAAGAGCCGAGGGCCCTACGAACCAAAGTTGCTCGATTCCCATTGGCTGAAGATGGAACATTATACAGAAGGACATTCGATGGACCATTGGCAGTATGCTTAGGACCAGGAGACACTGATTATGTTTTACGAGAGGTCCATGAAGGCACTTATGGGAACCACTCCGGCGCCGAATCACTGATTCACAAAATCATTAGAGTAGGATACTACTAGGATAGCATGGACAAAGACACAAAGGAGTTTGTTCGAAAATGTGATAAATGTCAAATGTTTGAGCCGATGATCCATCAACCCGAAGAACAACTTCATTTAGTCATACCCCCATGGCCACTCATGAAATAGGGATTGGATATCGTCGGCCCACTGCCATCGGCCCCAGGTAAAGCTAAATTCATTTTATTTATGACTGACTATTTCTCTAAGTGTGTTGAAGCACAGGCATTCAAGAAAGTGAGAGATAAATAGGTTATAGACTTCATCTAGGATCACATCGTATGTCGATTTTGGATACCCACCGAAATAGTGTGTGACAATGGAAAACAATTTATCGGCAGCAAAGTGACGAAATTTCTCGAAGACCACAAAATAAAAAGGATATTATCAACGCCGTATCAACCTAGTGGGAACGGATAGGCCGAATCGACGATCAAGAATAGNTCGAAGACCACAAAATAAAAAGGATATTATCGCCACTGTATCACCCTAGTGGGAACGGATAGGCCGAATTGACGAACAATACTAGCATTCAAAACCTAAAGAAAAGGTTGAACGACGCTAAGGGAAAATGGAGAGAAATTCTACCCGAAGTCCATTGGGCATATCGAACAACATCAAAGTCTAGTACGGGGGCAACCCCGTTCTCCTTAGTATATGGCTTCGAAGCCTTGATTCCAGTCAAATTCGGGGAACACAGTGCCAGGTGTCGAAATATAACAGAAGAGTCAAATCACGAGGCAATGAATACTAGCCTCTAATTATTGGATGAAAAACGAGAAGCCGCACTCGTTCGAATGGATGCACAAAAGCAACAAATCGAAATATACTACAATAGGAGAACCAACCTTCACCACTTCAGAGTCGGGGATTTAGTCCTGAGGAAAGTCACCATCAACACTCGAGATCCTAATGAAGGGAAGCTCGACCCAAATTGGGAGGGACAGCAAACAACTGCCAAATAATTGGAACATATCGCTTCTCAAATGGTATTATTGCTAAGGTATGACTTTATCCTATTTTTCATTTATATATTCGACACTAACTCGCTGCAGGTGTTCGATCAAAGACATCGAGACCTCAGGTTTTAAAGCACGCGTTGCACTCTTTTTCCCTTAGATCGATTTTTATCCCAAGTGTGTTTTTCCGGCTATGTTTTAAATGAGGCAACAATTATGTGCTACTTGAGGACAATTCAATAGTATCCAATACTTGTTTACAATCAACCTCAAATATTGGGGGGCATCAGCCTCGGATGTTACACATTCGAGGAAAGTACTTCGTGACAAAGGGTCTCGATAGAGAAACTTTGTAATGGGCCAAACGGTCGAATGAACCGTGTCCGTATAGATTAGTTGAGCCCCGATGGCAAAACACGTACGCATGTATAAATTATACAAAGAAGCATTCTTTCTATATCAAACATCTTGTGTCTCAAAGAAAATTTTCTACTATACAAGCTCCATACTTATGATTTTGTATGAAATGGCTCAAGGGCCAAGTGCAAATATGCCTCATACAATCGAGGACTGCCGTCGACGATCGACATATTCGTGTAATCTAAACTCAAATTCATAAGACCTCAAAGAGGAACCCCTCGATCTATAGGCCAAGGACATCACTCTCGGGGACTAACACTTCGAACAAGTTCGAAGTGTTATTGGGAAATAAGCCCAAGAGGCATACCCAAAGGCTACAGCCAAATTAAGGCGGCTCGGAGATGTCCGAATCCCGCAATAAAAATAGACCATCAATTCTTTGAAACACCGGTTACAAAAGGCTGCCCTCGGCAAGTAATCAAAAGGGCTTCGATGAAATCAGCCCTAGAAACACCTTAAGAGGTATCAAATTTTCTTAACACAAATGTGCTAAGGCACAAAAAGCAAAGAGATTTCAATCGACATCGAATCCTCAAAAAACCCAATGGGTAAAGAATACGTGTTAAGGCATAAAGAAATTTTTTACTAAGTCTTCTAAGCCGAAAAGGGGGAAATTAGCCATCTTTTAGAGGTTATACCGGCCCAATCTAAAGAGCCTAAGCGCCAATACACTTAGAGTTCGATATTTTGTTCTCACTCAATTCGGACCTAAGGGTTCCACTATTCCGAGCTCAAATAAAACTGACTTGAATATAGCTCGAGGATTTATCATTATTTGATATAAAACCTTAAGGGGTCTATTACTGTGAGTTCGAAACTTACTCAAACTCGGCTATAAAAATAGTACGATTACAGCTTCAATCAAGCCATCCGAAATCAAAATCGCGAACATATTGTTGAGTTCGGGGACTCGCTCTTGCTTGACTAAGAACCTAAGTGTTTATTATACTCTGAGTTCGAGCTATTGCTCACTCGATTATAGAGGCTACAACAACCCGATTGCAACAAAGTTTTCACAAGGCAAAGGCAAAACAGAATTTATCATAAATTAGAAATCGGAGACGAAACGGAAAGAAAAGGAATCTTTCATATATGCAAAGTATTTACAAATACCACACAAGGTCTTACACAAATTATTTCCTAAAGTGCCTAGTCCGCCTCGGGAGCCGCATCTTCGGGAGCTTCATCTTCATCTCCTCTGTTCTCAGATCCACTCACAGAGTTTTCATCATCGGAAAGCAAAGCTTCGGCCTCGTCCTCCAAAACCTTCGCACTCTCGATATCGGCCGTGAGGTCAAAGCCATGAGCATGTACCTACTCAAGAGTCTCTCTGCGAGATTGACGCCTAGCATGCTCGGCAACACGGGATAATCTAACCTCAGCAGCGTCAGAAGTTTCCTTTGCCCGAGTGTTAGCAGCTTCAGCGTCAGCTAGGTAGGAGGCCACGAGCATCTCTGCCTTGGATGTGGCCCTTGCAAGCTCAAAAGCCAACCATGTCTCAAGCTTTTCAACCTTCTGGGATCGGGCTAAGTTCTCATCCTTCACACTTTCGAGTTGACGCTCAACCGAAGACAGATGGGCCCGAACAACATCTTTCTACGAGGTAAGACGGTCTATGTTCTGCTTCCACCCCAAAGTTTCTCCCTCTTTTATCTTGGCCTTCTCACGAAGCTGCTCAACCAATTCAGCCTTCTGTTGAACCTGCAGAATCAAAGTGTTAGACGCCAATATCAAGTTAATACATAACAAGCTCCCAAAAATTTATATTACCCATTCAATGAGCTCGGTCTGATCTTGATGAGCTCTGGTCAGCTCGGCTTGAATACTCATAATCTCCTCGTCTTTTTCCACATAGAGGAGTTTGAGGACGTCTCTCTCCTCCGTAAGCTTTTTCAGCCTCACATCGGGCCAGCTCAAACCGGTATTTGGAGGATACTTCTCGATGGAGCGTCGTAGCCTGTGCAGAAAAAAAAAGGAAATCAGACTTAGTAAGAACAAATGCAAGCCTGGTAACATCATCGACCGCAAGTAAAACTCACTTGGTACAGAAGCCGCTGAGCCTCATCAAAAATGAGTGATGCGTCCAGGTCGGAAACATCATCGGTCCCCATAGCGGGTGTCCCCATGGACCAGGCATCCCGAAACTGCCCCTCAGAAAACGTGGGGTCGGGCGGCGAATCATTAATGTTAATTGCCCCAAGCGAGTCACTTGGGGTATACTCTTCTCTTTGAAGGGCCTCAAAACTAGACCCTTCGAGCACACCTGCCGGTTGCTCATCACGGCAGGAGGCATCGTCAACACCCGATGACTCCGGGATTCTGCTCGGACCTTCCTCCGAGATCACCTCGGTCTGCGGCTGAACCTTCTCGACCGTCACCGGCTCAGCAGTTCTCGAAACTTCGATGCCTACCCTCTTCCGAGCCACCAGCAGGCAGTCGGCATCTTCTCCCTCCTCGTCTTCATCTCGTAGCATTTGGGCTACATCGGCAGACAGAATGGCGGGATCAGTCTTCAACTTTCGAGCCCTTCTTTTCCTGGGCTTTGGGGAATCTGGTGGCGAGGCCCTTCTCCTTTTCTTATATTTGATCGTCTTCGGGACCTCCTCTTCTTCGGGGGGAGGCGGCCTCATAACAATATTATCCCCAAGACCTGTATGAGAAGAAATCAAGTTAAAAAGAAGTATTTCACAAGAAAGCATCAAACATGGATAGGGGAACTTACCATGATATTTGGCCTCCCATCGACCCTGGCTAAATCTCGCCACGAGCGCTCAGCATACGAAGAGGTTGAAACTAGTTGTCGAACCCAACCTGCAAGGTCCGGGACTGCACCAGGAAACCAGGGGGAAGCTGCACCATAAAGAAGAATATAGATGAGAAGAGGAAAAGGAAACATAACAAGTAATCAAACGTTATCGGTGAGGTTCTACTTACGCTTCATATTCCATTCTTTGGGGAATGGCATCTTCTCGGCAGGGATTAAGTCGGAGGTCCTAACTCGGACAAACCGGTACATCCATACTTGGTCCTTGTCCTCGTCTATGCTCGAGAACAGCACCTTCGTGGCCCGGCGCTGAAGCCTTATTAGTCCACCCCGATAAAGACGGGGGCTGTATAGCCTAATCAGATGATCGAGGGTGAAAGACATCCCCTCGACCTTGCTCGAGAAGAATCTGAGCAGAATGAGAATATGAAAAAAAGAGGTGTAGATCTGGCCTAGGGTTACCCAGTATTTGTGACAGAAATCGATTATGACAGGATCGACGGAACCCAGTGTGAAAGTATAAGTATACACACTTAAGAACCCTTTCACATGAGTGGCGATGTCCTCATCGGGGGTAGGAATCACCACCTCTTTATTCTCCCAGTGGCAGTCCTTTTTCACCTGCTCAAAATTGCCTTCGGATATCGAACAGATGTATCTAGACATGGGCTCGCATTGGCCAGGAACCGAAGAGGGTTTTTCGACTTTAAAGTCGGAAGTAAATAAACATGTTCCGGGGATGCACTCTTCGATACGTGGCTACACCGGTGTTTTGTCACCGGACGGCCACGATGAGGAGGTCTTTTCTTCTTGAGAAACGGTCTTTCATGTTTTTGCCATTTCTATATGAGGTTTAAGGAAGAAGAAGGCGGAATTTGTATTTTAATAAGAGATTGGCAAACGGAAACCGACAAATTTGATGAACGTGAAGAGAATAGAAGAGCTTTTGAAGATTAGAAGAAGATTGAAAGTAAAGTTTGAAAAGATTATGAATGTGGTTTATTTATAATAGCCACTTTGACGGTTTGAAAGCACTGGTGGCCGGCCATCAACTGGCGTTAATTAATGACCTTGGGAACTGTGCAGACGTGATGCTTCAATCGCTTCTGTCGCTTATGTCACGATGTTGACGTCATAATTGATCGAGGTATTAAATCGAAGTCTCAAATTCGTTTCTTCTCGTTACACTCCAAAAAATGAGGGGACTATCTGTATACTGTCGAAATCAGGCATACCCGATTTCGTTGGCATGGGAGTTGCCTCGAGGGTAGCCTCATAATAGATTGGGCTCGATCTCAAAGATAGAACATCACTCCTAGAGATCGAAGTGTTCATTGAAATTGAGGCCGGCAACAATCAAGATCAAACATGACCGACTTCGAGTAAGCCGTAATAATAGAATGGCCAGATATCAGTAACCGGTGGAAGATCACAACGGAAATCCTGAAACAGATCAAATCAAAGCGGTTGTTAGTGCCAATCATGGGATCTACTTCCGTTATTAGAGTTGTACCTTATTTAGGATTCCCTTATTATATAAAGAGGGATCACATTCACTTGTAAGGGCGGAAGGATTATTCACTGATAAGAATATACATATATGCTGATTTCTTTGTTTTATTTACTATTCATCGCTATTTGTTCCATCCTCCAATGTTCTTATTAACTAACCTCGAGACTATCGCGAATTGAGGTCGACGCATTGTTCGCTCACCGGTTTGATTT
>AWOL01S0003991.1:174736-194726 GCA_000715115.1 Nicotiana otophora | reverse complement strand
ATGTTATAACATTCCCAACTTGTCGACTTTCGACGAAACATTGTTTTCTTCAATTGATTTAGCTTCTGATTTGTCCAATCCTCTTTGTACTTGTTGTTCATGATCTTCAATATTTGTAACCTCAGAGGTAACATGATTAACTTACTTTATATACTTTTAAATATTATCTCATTTTTGGTCCTATATTAGTTTGCTTACGATGTATTTTTACGTACGAAAATATAGGGTGTAACAGTATGTCGGGGATCCATCTCATATTTTGGATTTCAGCACAGTGCAGTTGGATGGTAATTTGATTTATGATATAGAGACGGTGGCCATTTTAGACCGGCAAGTTAGAAAGTTGAAATCAAAGAACATAGCTTCAGTGAAAGTGCAGTGGAAAGGCCATCCAGTCAGAGAATCTACTTGGGAGACTGAGCGGGAGATGCGGAGAAAATATCCACACCTATTTGTTTAAGAGAGGGAGAATGTAACGACATGGCTGGTCGTTTTGAGTATTACAACCTCGTTACCCCATTTACAGCTCAATTTATGCTTTACAGTTGTTATGTGACATGTCAGGGTGATTGGTTCGAGCCCGGTGAGGCTTTGGAATGAATTGGAACACTTAGTTCCAAGGTTTAAAGTTTAAGTTAAAATAGTGATCGGATGTCGACTTATGTGTAAACGACCCCAAAATAGAGTTGTGAGGATTCCAATAGTTCTGTATGGTGATTTTGGACTTAGGAGCATGTCCGAAAATTATTTGGAAGACCGTAGCTAAATTAGGCTTGAAATGGTGAAAATAGAAATTTAAGTTTGAAAGTTTGACCGGGGAGTTGACTTTTTGATATCGGGACCGGAATCCGATTCTGAAAATTGGAATATGTCCATTATGTCATTTATGACTTGTGTGCAAAATTTGAAGTCAATTGGACTTGATTTGATAGGTTTCGGCATTGAATGTAGAAGTTGAAAATTCTTAGATTCATTAGGACTGAATTGCAGTATGATTCATGGTTTTAGTGATCTTTGATATGATTTGAGGTCCCGGGGACCTCGGGTGAGTTTCGGAGTGTTAACAGATCAATTTTTGGACTTGAAACTTTGCTGGATTTTTTCTGATGCACTATCTGGTTTCTTTCATCGCGTTCGCGAGAGGAGTCTCGCGTTCGCGAAGAGGAACTGAGGGGAAGGCAAGATTTTCTCTTCGTGTTCGCGAAGGAGAGGACGCATTCATGAAGGGTTGGGCAGGTTGTGCATCGCGAACCCGAGAGGGTTGTCTCGTTCGCGAAGAAGAGAAGGAGCTGGGGTTGGACCAAATGCATTGGCTTACGCGTACGCAGGAGAGGCTTCACGTTCACGAAGGCGTGAGGTCATTGACCATCGCATTCGCGAGTGGGATCTCACGTTTGCGAAAAAGAAATTGGGGCCGCAGAATTTTGTGCTTCGCGAATGCAAGGCAAGGGCCGTGTTTGTTTAGGAGGAAATTATGGGCAGCACAAAATGTGGTTCGCGAACGCGAGGCAGTGGCCGCGTTCATGAATAAGAAAAACCTGGGCAGAGAGTTTAAGTTCTGAAAATGGTACTTCGTCCCATTTTCCATTTTTTACAAATTGGAGCTTGGGAAGAGGCGATTTTCGGGAGATTTTCAAGTAAAATAATGGGGTAAGTGTTTTTAATTCAATATTGGTCAAATTACCCGAATCCATGGTTGTTTTTAACATTTAATTGGTGATTTAAGTTGGAAAGTTTGTGAAAACCCACTTGGTTTAATTTGAAGATTTGAGGGTCGAGATGATGTCGGAATTTGGTAAAATTTGTATGGTTCGACTCATGGTTAAATGTGCTTTCATATTTTGTAACTTTTGCTGGGTTCCGATACGTGGGCCCCATGGGCGATTGTTTAGTGCAATTTTGGATTTTGTCGAAAAATTGGTATTCTTATATGAAATTTATTCCTATAACTTATATTGACTGAATTTAAGTATTTGTGACTAGATTCGAGGCGTTTGGAGGCCGATTTGCGAGGGAAAGGCATAGCAGAATAAAGAATTACACGGTTTGAGGTAAGTAACAGTTCTAAATCTGGTTCTGAGGGTATGAAACCCCAGATTTTGTGTTATGTGTTCGATTTTGAGGTGACACACATACTAGGTGACGAGCGTGTGGGCGTGCACCTTAGGAATTATGACTTGGTCAAATTTCATGGAAGTGTGTATTCAAATAATCTGTTGTTATCTGTACATTCTCCATGTAGTAGAGAAATTGAACCACAAATCATGTTTAGATTATGTGTTGGCACTGTAAGGGCCCACATAGGTCATGTACATGTTGAATTATCTGCTAAATTATTTGTTATGTACTCAGTCATAGTTTAATTGTTTATTGTATCTCATTCTCTATTGTTCATTATTGATGCATCATAGCATTGTTGTTTGGGCTGATTTTCATGGTTATTGAGAGCCCGAGAGACTGGAGAGATTTATGACTGAGTGAGGCCGAGGGCCTGATTGTGAGATATTGATTCTATAGCATGTGAGTTGTCCGTGCAGCACGCGAGTTATTTGTGCGGATCCAGATATTGATACTATAGCACGTGAGTTGTCTGTGCAGTATGTGAGTTGTCCATGCGGATCCAGATATTGATATTATAGCACGTGAGTTGTCCGTGTAGATCCAGATATTGATACTATAGCATGTGAGTTGTCTGTGCAGCACGCTAGTTGTCCGTGCGGATTATAGCGCTTGGGCTGAAGGAGCCCTTTCGGAGTCTGTACACACCCCCAGTGAGCGCAGGTACCTACTGAGTGCAAGTGCTGAGTGTTGAGTGAATGGAATGGCTAAGTGACTGTGGTCTTGAGAGGATGCATTTGATTTCTTTTTTGTTGCACTTCAGCTGTCATATATCACTACTTTGGAAATTTCTGAGAGATATTATCTTATGTTTGAGTTGAACTTGACATGAAATTACTGTTTGGCCTTACATGTTGAACTTGAAAGCATGTCTACCTTATTATGTTAGAAATTACTGTAATTGGACTCCGCTGTGAAGCTCCTCACTACTTTCAGTTCTTTATTTAGTATTGTTACTTGCTGAGTTGGTTGTACTCATACTACACTCTGCACTTCGTGTGCAGATCCAGGTATTCCCAGACACAGTGGGTGTTGATTTCTTCGCATAGTTGATTATCCGGAGATTTCGAGGTAGTTGCTAGTGTTTCGCAGACATTGTCTCTCTTTTCTTATCTTCTTGATTACTGTATTTGGTATCAGACTATTATAGACCCTGTTTTCCAGACTTGTGATGTATAGATGCTCATGTACTCTGTGACACCCCGATAGTTGGGAATTCCGCATTATGTTTTGGGTTTTCTATCCGGTTTATGAGAACTTTTACTACTAAAACTGATTTAAATTAATTCTTGTTAAAAGTGTTGGAAATATTTGTGAGAAATCGGCTTGCCTAGTACCATGTTAGGTGCCATCACAACAGGTTAGGATTTTGGGTCGTGAGAATGCGTATCCACACCAAAACCGATCTTTACTATCAAATCTTTGATCAATAAAAATCACGAACAAATTAAACAAAAAATATTGTGTTGAAATTTTCTCAAAAATCTCAACTCAAAGGTAGAAGAACAAGAAATTATTTTCTCGCAAAAATAATTTCTCATGACTTTTTGGGGAACAGATACACCTTATAGGTTATCATATCTTCTTCAAGTTCACAAATATCTCTCTATATATAAGTGAATGGAAACGGAAGAATTAAAATGGTGTTTTAATTCCTTTCCAATTCAAAGTTGAACTTTAGAAAAATAATTCCAAGGGAGAATTAAAATGGTGTTTTAATTCCTTTCCAATTCAAAGTTGAACTTTAGAAAAATAATTCCAAGGGAGAATTAAAATGGTGTTTTAATTCCTTTCCAATTCAAAGTTGAACTTTAGAAAAATAATTCCAAGGGAGAATTAAAATGGTGTTTTAATTCCTTTCCAATTCAAAGTTGAACTTTAGAAAAATAATTCCAAGGGAGAATTAAAATGGTGTTTTAATTCCTTTCCAAGTCAAAGTTGAACTATAGAAAAATAATTCCAAGGAAGAATTAAAATGGTGTTTTGTGGGCTTTGAATTCGTCTCCTTATTAATATTTAATATATATTCCATATATAAATAAATATTAATTATAAGTACCAAATATATATCACACACACACACACACACACACACACACACACACACATATATATATATATATATATATATATATATTTCAATCAAGAGATATTATTTAATTTTCTATTCCAAAATAGAAAACTTCAATTAGTTCACAATATTAATTATATTCTATGTGCTAGCAAATAATATAACAATATTTCATTTGGACTAATAACTAAATTTATTTAACTAAATTAAATTCTTTAATTTAATTATCAAATAATAAACTAATTCATCCTTTTGCAAAGATCAGAACACTCGTTAGTGTGCGACCCCATAGGTTCAATACTAAATCAGTAGTAAATTGATCACATCAATATACTAATCAAGGGTAGTGTCTAGCAACACTCCTCAAAGACCGGATAGCATGAACTATACAATTTACTCTCATGAACCCGTAGAAGAATAATGCATTAATTCCTTCTGTCTTTATAGCTCTGGGTCACCCTATGATATGGTTCAGCTGTCAAATCCTACTAGGCGACCAACTATGTGTTCATGTCAAAAATAATTGATCATTGAATGACCTAAGAAACTCTTTTCTACTTTCATTCAACCGCCCTGGTCAAGGTCTTAATTTGGTCGGTTATAATTCATGACAACGTGGAGCGAAAACTCATTACCAAGAGTTGACAGATTCCATCTTGCTCAATCACTAATTCTACAAGTATTTAGTCGTACTCAATATCATTTCAACTATCGCCCTAGGGCCATAGGTGTCTAGTATCAAAGCACAATAAATAACTTGTCAATTACTATGATGATATCAGGTCAAAGGAAACTCTTACATCACATTCTTCAAGAGAATATCCTATTGACAGTTTATGGTAATTCTAACCATTAGGAATTATCCAATGAATTAGTTCAATGATCATATCTCTATATGCATCATCTATTTATGTGATTTAGTTAATGAGATCAACTAATCTTTATCCCATAAAGATGATCACATAAATATTGATCTAACCGGTTTACTAATATCCAAATTAATAATCATACGATCAAGAACAACATTTAGATTAAGTTGTAAGAGACTTTACTCTCATTATCATGGTTTCCATCATGATGACAAGTCTCAAAATTTAATCAAGGACCTCCCTAAATTAATCAAGCAATCAATAATATCTATGATAAACGAATATCAAATGCCATATATTTTTATATCAAATAACATTCGCAAAAATTTGTTCAAATCATCAAATATGAGATTGGATCTAGGGCATATCTAATATATCTCTAACAGTATCCAAGCAAGGAAACTTACAGGTTTAAAATTTAGGGTTTGGTATTATTGCATAGGTATGTTAATCTTGGCGTAGGGCAGGATTGAGGAGAATCAATATGGAACAATACAATGGAAGCTGGACCAACAATTTATTTACTGCTAAGACCACCATAAAGCAGGCACTAGGAGTGAATCATCTTTGCGGCAAGACCTCCATTAAACTAACCATTAGGAATGAAAATCATCAATTACCTATTTCAAATGTTTTAACGTATGGAATTTCACAATAAAATTATTTTGTCACTGAAATGTTACAATTAAAATTCCAACACAACTCATAAATGAAGTTTCGTATTACATGTTGATAGTATATGTAAGTTTAATTAAAATATTTTCTAAATGTTAATAATTTATGCATTCAGTATTATTAGTGTTAATGTTTATTTAAGACGTACAAGGTGTAGATATTTGCAATCGATTATATTTAGTGTTTATATCAGGTTATACACAAATTTGATGTCTGCTATGTTTTGTATATGCATCTTTCTTTTGATTTGCAATGCTGATTGATAGGTTGATATCACATGTGGTTTTACGAGTTATTACTTTGCGAAAAGAACGTGAAAGAGGTACTTCCACAAGCGGTTTTTTCCCTAGAAAGTTCTTTTTATTTTTCTTTTGCATTCAATCATTCAAATTTAGTATATCTTAGGAAAACGTGTGTTAGTTTTCGGTGCCTATATTCCACCTATTGTAATTTTATCAACTTAATAGTCCAGTTTACAAAATTGAAGAAAAACTGCTAGTTTTCGTTTTGAATTCCAACTAAAAAATAAAGGTCGGTGTAAGTTTAGCCCAAACTACCAACGTTTTACGATTCAAAAAGAATTTAAAAACCTAATTCAATGCTACATATGGTATTGTATTTCAAATACAACATTACTTGAGATATTCGTGCAATGCACGATTATAGAACTTATTATTATAAAAGCACGAATACAATATTAATATACCAAAATAGCCCTAAAATATTGATCGATTTGTTTATTTGGCATTGGATAGAATTGTAATATTTAAGAATTTTATTTGACTAGAATCCTAAAACATTATGGTGTGTGTCTAAAGTTGTTGATTAAGAATGTTATACTCCTTTTCTTATTAAATTCTGTTTACACAAAAAATAAGTAACAATTAAATTATACTCAGTTTAAAGGATACATGGTTTAATTCAATACGAATAATTAGGAATAATAGATAGATGGATTAAAGACAAAATAAATGGTCAAACCAGTTACGATACGATGACCAAGTATGATATTGGATTGAACAGTGGGACTTGTCCTCGATTGGACCCTCGGATCAAGCCCGATCAGTAATGGAGAAAAGAACAAGTGAGTAGTGCTTTTAACAGCAGCTAGAAGACAAAATAAAACTTTTGTTGCTTTGAATTGCGTGTCACAATTTGTCCGCGTAAAGAAAGATTTCCCCTTTATATAGTAGAAGAATTGCAGTCTTAGTATAAGTCTAAAAAAGGTAAAAATATTCTTTTACCGGTAATTGTTGATCCATAATCGATATTGCATGAGATTTGCGCCGTAATATCCGGTTGAGGGTGAGTATTATGGCTCCCTATGCATCATGCATAACCGTCCACTGTGTCTCCCGGGGTCTAGAAGTTGTACTCAATCGAGGGGGCATTGCTTTACCATGTCCGATGTCGGATATATAGTCCATTAATTTACCATGCCCGGTGTTTCCGGCCTCAATTATAAACTCGTAGATTCATGCTTTCCCTTCGTTCTCTCATCGGAATATTACGGCAGACATTGCCCCCGATTTTACCCGTACACAGATTGTCCCCTCGTTTTCTTAAGGGTAGATTTATTGAAGTGATGGCTAGCGAAAAGTGAACCCCGGTTTAGTCCTTCGTACGTTACGACCAAGTTGACGGGTAAATGAAACATATCATCAGTCGCGTCGTTCTGACTTCGAACAGGTGTCAGACGCCGGTTGGCTGTCCTTAAATGTGAAACATCGCGCATTAATTGTTCTTCCTCTATAAAAACTCTAACCCCTTTTTCACTTCTCCACTTTCAGATTCCAGAACTCTTTGACTTACCCTTGAATTCTCCACTCACCTTTCACTTCTTCAAATCTTCATATGTTGCTCCTTAAATCTTCATATCTTCATCCTCAAATCTTAATACTTTCTCTTTGAATCCTCAACCCAGATCTTCATATCTTCATCCCATCTTCAAATATTCATATATTTTCTTCAAACCTTCATACTTTCCAGAATCTGATGGAAAAAACTTCCAAATTCGTGCCTCAGCAAACCGCCCCTTCATCTTTCAACCTGGCCACAAATGCCGAGGTGGCCCAGAAGCCTCCCTTGAAGAGTTTTGTCCCCGGGGTTTGCTCTATTAAGAATGACATCAACATTGAGAAGGCCTCCAGTCAACAGGGCCAAGGCGAGGGGGAATGGAGGTACATATGCTCCGTTACTGAAGAGACACTCCGCACAGTCCTGGTAGATTGTAACTAGGAGGGCAAAGAGGTGGTCATCCTCAGGCCCAATGAAGATATCACCATTCACGTGGAGGGGAACTTAAGTGTTTACACTTACCCCATCATGCTCGCCCTGGTGGACCCCGTAGTCCTTGACATATGCAAAAGGTATGAGGTCTTCCTTGGGTAGATTCACCCGTTTTTTTGGAGGATCGTATTACTCCTCCGTCATTTTGTAAACAACACCGAACCAAATCGATTCACCCTCGACCATCTGCTTCGTATCTACAGTCCTTGAATGTTCCGATGGGGGTTGATCAATCTCATTCGCCAAGCCAGTAAAGATATGTTCTCGAGCATTGTTGAGGACCGAGATTGAGCTTGGCGGGGGACGTTCGTTCGGGTAAAAATCGAATACCCCATTCCCTTCGAATTTCTACTATTCCCCAAAAAATGGAATTCATCCCATAAGTCTTTTTCTTCTGCAAACACATGTCCTACTTCGAGCGCGCATGGCGCAAGATCTCGAAGGGAATGTGGGAGGCCCTTTCCTATAGTAAGGCTCTCTCCCGAATGATTACATTCATACACTTGACTTATATATATTAAAGTCTTCTTCATTCTCATAGGTTTGCCCAAGACAACCGACCTTAGGCTATTGGATGAGGAAGAGGATCAGTCCTCGCTTGCCAAATCCTTCTCTTTGGGACAGTCCGGGGCATCCGCGAATGAGGAGAAAAAGATGAAGAAAAGGAAGTCTTCGGGCTCCCTGGATGCCGAGGTGAAGAGGAAGAGTGTCGTGATCCGGGTTCAGAAAAGCAAAAAGACCACCAAGTTTAGGGTACCGAACTCTGATTCTCTCTACAGGCTCAGGGATTATCCCGAGGATGACGACCTTGAGTTCATTGCTCATGAGTTGACCCTCAACGAGGGGGAGCAGGTGGCAACCGATAAAAGTGATCACGAGGTTGATCCCCTTCTAGCTTGGGAACCATATGGAGAGACGGAGGTCACGACCTCCCGAGAAGCTGCTCTTGTCCCGAAGGAGGTATCTGGTGTCATTGAATTCATGGAAACGATGTCCTATACTGAGTCCATGCTCGAAGTGTCTCAAGATGATAAAGAGAAATCAAACGAGATGGTGTCGTCCCCAGATGATGCGTTGAACACGTTCTTCGATGGAATGGACATGGTCATATTGGAGGACTTCTCCGGGCTTGGTCACCTGGAGGTCCCAAAAACGGATGTTAGATTGGGAGCGGTCGAGCCGAGCTCAATCCCGAAACTAGTAAAGAAGTTCCTTACCTCTAGTGTGGACCCCGACTGTACGAGAACGGTCATTCTTACTATCCCAGCAGACGCCCGGGCCCTGTTCGCTCCAGTGGGCATAGCCAGCTACTTTCGTTGCCTGGTGACCAAGGAGAACCAGACAAAGATGAACGAAGTAGGCATGTCGAGCCAATTAAATGAGGTGCAATAGGCACTGAACCGAATTAGACGCCTATCCTTTGTATCCTTTGCGGATTTTTACTCTACATATTCTAATGATTTCGTAGTTTTTCAGGCTTCAATGCTTCATCATGAAAGCTTCCTTTGGCCCCGCTTGGAAATCAGCCACCTACAGTTCAAACTCAAAGAGAAATTGTGTAAGAAGAACATGTATAGGGCTCCCAGTGAACAACACGACGAGGTCCTCAAGGACCTCCCAATTCTCCAAGCCGAGTTGGAAAAGGCTCAGAAGTATGCCTCGTCTGTGAAGCGGGAGCACGCCAACCTGGTTGAGAAGGTAAGAGTTGGCTACAAAATCCGCCAAGATCTGGGATTTTATGGCAGTCCGAGGTTGGTACTAGATATCATAACTGCTGATCTCTATGGCCCATTTGGCCGGACGGCCTGAGAGCTCGAGCTTATGCATAATATTCCTCAGCGGGTAAGAGTTTACGGCGCATATGGAGTGGCATTGAAAGTATAGTTTTAGTTTCCTAGAAATGCTTAGCAAGTCAAGCGCTAACTTTTCTAGGTGAATATATCTTGTTTCGGCATCATCTAGGGTTCTACTAATATAATAAATAGGAAATTGTGTACCTTCTTCCTCCTGGACTAAGACATCACTTATCGCCACCTCGAAATCCGCCAAGTAAAGGTACAGTTGTTCGGTTGCCTTCAGAGTGTGCACCAAAGGGTGGCTCGACATGTATCGCTTGAGTTCTTCCTAAGCTTTCTAGCACTCTTGAGTTCAAGAAAAATTATTCTTCTTTTTCAATAGGGAGAAGAACCGATGGCTCTTGTCCGACGACCTCAAGATGAACCCGCCCAAAGCGGCTATATGCCCGGTCACTCCTTGAACTGCCTTGACATTGTCGACTATGGTGATGTCCTTGATGGACATTATTTTGTCGGGGTTGATCTCTATCCCCCAATTAGATACCATGAATCTAAGGAATTTGCCCGAACCGACCCCAAATGCGCATTTCTCCGGATTTAGCTTCATGTTGTATTTCCTTAGTATGCCGAAGGTTTCCTGCAAATGTTTCAAATGGTCCTCTACTCGTAGGGACTTGACCAATATATCGTCAATATAAACATCCATTGATTTCCCTATTTGTTCTTTGAATAGCTGGTTTACGAGGCATTGGTAGGTGGGACCGACATTCTTTAATCTAAACGACATTATGTTATAGCAGTAGGTGCCAAATTTTGTTATGAAAGATTTTTTTTTATTGTCCGGGTCCATCCGAATTTGGTTGTACCCGAAGTGGGCGTCAAGATAACTGAGTATCTCGTGTTCGGTCATCACGTCGATCATTCGATCGATGTTAGGAAAAGGGAAAGAATCCTTTGGGCATGCTCTATTTGGATCTTTATAATCCATGCACATCCTTAATTTATTTCCTTTTTTAGGAACTACCACTTAGCTAATTAATCCGGGTATTTAACTTCCCGGATGGACCTTATTTTTAGGAGTTTGGATACCTCATCCTTGATGAACGCGTGTTTCATCTTGAACTGTGGCCTTCTCTTCTGCTTAAGTAGATGGAACTTTGGGTCCAAACATAGCTTGTGAGTGGTCACCTCCGGTAGGATCCCTGTCATGTAAAAATGTTACCAAGAAAAACAAAGTGTTAGCTTTGAGAAAATCAATAAGTTTTTTCTTGAGCTTAAGAGTTAACCCCGTGCCCAGGTATACCTTTTGATCCGGCACATGCTCGATTAATATAACTTCTTCCAACTCTTAAACGGTTGATTTTGTGGCGCTAGTGTCATCGGGAGCTATGAATGACCTCGGGATGCTATAATCGCCCTCATCGTCCGCTCCTTGTTCTTCCTGTTTCTCTGGTTCGGCTGAGGCCGGTATCAATTATTGCTATTTAATCTCTTCTTTTTTGGTCGGTTCAGCGCTCTTCGATGTAGAGAGCACAGAAAACATGATCACTCCGTCGACATCAAATATTTCCCTTGCGGCCAGCTGTTCTCCGTAAACCATTTTGACTCCCCCGGCGTGGGAACTTTCACCGCCTGATGCAAGGTCGAAAGTACCGCCCTCATGGTTTGGACCCATGGCCTTCTGAATAAAGAGTTATATCCCATATCCCCTTCTATCACATAGAACATTGTTTTTTGGATTGTCCCAGTGGTGTTTACCGGCAAAGTTATCTTTTCTTTCGTGGTCTCACATACCATATTGAATCCATTCAAAACTTGGATTGCCGGTATCAATTGATCTTATGATCCAATAGCTTTATGACCCTTGATCTGTTGATATTGGTCGAGCTACCTAGGTCAATAAGCACACGTTTAACCAGATATTTATCGATAAGTACATATATTACCAGTGCATTGTTGTAAGTCTGTACAATGCCCTGGGCATCTTCGTCACTGAACAAGATAGCTCCCTCCGGAACGTAATCCTGGTGCGTTGTTCCCTCGTGATAGACCTTTTAGTGCATTTTATCATTGGCCCTTTGGGGACATCGACTCTCTCGATGATTATGTTGATCACGTGCTGAGGCTCCTCTTGTTCGACTTGTTTGTTGGCGTCCCTGTTCCTGAAGTAGTTTTTTGCGTGCTCAATCGGGAATTCTCGGAGTTGCCAATTGTTGAATTACCGAGCAAATTCTTCTCTTAACTATTGGCAATCTTCGGTCCTGTGACGGTGAGTGTCGTGATACTTACACATCAAATTAGGATCTCTCTGGGTAGGATTGGACTACAATGGTCGAGGCCACTTGGTACTTTTGATGCGCCCTATAGCCGACACGATGGTGGAAGCATCCACGTTGAAGTTGTACTCCGATAATCTTGGTGCTTCCCTACTCCCAAGCGCCCTATCAAACCCATTCTTGCTCATCAAGCCCGGCCACTAGGCCCTCGATCACTTCTCTTCTCATTCCTTGCGGGGTGACTCCCGGATCCATTTCCCCTTCGATCCATGTTGTATGGTTGATATCGATGTCGGGCCGGTCTTGGCTCTTGATAAATGGCTCTTTTTTTATCTATCATTGATCCTTACAGGGTAAACAGACCCAAAAGGGGGCTCAAGTTTGTCATCCTCGACCCTAATCTTCGACTGGTACCTGTTGTGGACGTCTGCCCAGGTTATCGTAGGGTACTCCACAAAATTTTGTTTTAACTGTTGAGAGGCCATGGAACATTCGGGGTTGAGCGCCTGAGTGAATGCCTGGACGGCCCAATCATTTACAACTAGTGGTAGGTCCATCATCTCCATCTGTAATCTTGACATGAGCTCCGTGAGCATCTCTTTATGCCTTTGTTTGACCTTGAAAAGAACTGACTTTCTGGTATCGACCTCGATGACCCCGGCATAGTCCTTTACGAAAGCATGTGCAATCATAGCAAACGAGTCAATGGAATTGGGAGGTAAGTTGTGATACCATATCATTTCTCCCTTGGACAAAGTTTCTCCAAACGTTTTACGCAACACCGACTCGATCCCGTCATCTTCCAAATCGTTCCCTTTGATCGTGCACGTATATGAGTTCACATGCTCGCTTGGATACGTGGTCCTATTATATTTGGCGATGTGAGGCCTACGAACCACTTTGGGATCGTCTTGGGTGCCGCGCTCGGAGGAAAGGGCTTCTAGATATATTTTTCGGAGTCCGGAGTTTTTTATATTTATACAGAATGCACATTCCTATTAGGCTCACAAATAATCCCTAAACCAAATTCCTATCATTCCCAAATAGGTAAATAACCTTCAAAAAGTTCATTCCAACCTTTCCATAACACATACCATCAATGATCCAATCCTCAACATTTCTTCACAATTCACAATCAAGGAATAGTCTGCCTACGAGAACATTCAGTCTCTAAACCTCATGAATACCAGAATCTCTATGTTAAATCTAACACCGCTAATCAAATGGATGATACGTCAGCCATACTCCATCATCATACAAGAAAATATCTGCAATTCCAAACACAATGCACCTGCCAAAATGTGCCCTATCCTCTGGCGACATCAAATAGTGCCAGCATTCTCTTAAAATTCTGAAGTCATTCTTACCATCAAGAACTCATACCTCACCTTCAAAACTAAACCGCAACCTTTAATTCACAACTTTCAAAACAACCGTCACTAACATGCTAACTCGAGAAAATACGAAAATCTCATAATTAACTCTGGATGACAGTCAGGATGAACATCTTATCAAACGAGAACTTTCCATTTAACTTAAACCAGGGAAACATCACCACACGCAATATATCTACTATACCTGTAGAAAACATCAACTCCAGGCCATAGCCATAACCATGGCGAATTCTTTGGAACTCATTAACACATAATCAAGTCATCAGAACTGATATCCCCTAACACAACCGAGTCACGTAGACTAACGACCCAAAAGTAACTCAATCTAATATGCTCGCTCTGAAGGTACCTTCTTCATATTCGAAGCCTTTTCTTGCATCTCTCTAATATTGCCATGTAGAATCATTCTTGACATAGAAATATCGCAGATCCGGTCACCATTCACCACTGATCTCAGGCCCTATTCATTCATATATTCAGGAGTCCTTAAATGCCACATATGATCTGGAACTCATCAGAACCTTCTCGATAACCACTCATCTCACTCTGATCTTTAATACACAGCTAATAAGCACCGAGCAACCCGCGCTTCACCAGCACATGACGATTCAAAAAAACAGCCAAGCAATACCTCAGCTCGAAAACTGATACCACATATGTTCCAGTAATCCGTTAGTCAATAACAGACTCCCCCAATTTGCTCGAAGCCATAGAACACATTTTTGGTAATCCATTGTACCATATCTTCATAGCTGCCCCAATCCCGCACCGCGAATCAGCTGAATACTTCATAAGCTCATGTAATACTAGTCGGAGAACACTCTGAAGACTCTGCCAAGCGCACACCTAACCCTTGGAATAGTTAAGCAAACTTCTCCCAAATGCTTTGAAATGATAATATATGGATTCTACCGAATGGAAACCTCATACGAAACACACGATCCGAACGCATCACGTGGGAGATGACCTCCCGGATGTACTCAAATCAACACTTTACCATGAACCCACCATAATAACAACAACTAGGCCACCCTCCAATCTTCCCAAGTCTATGCTTACCAACTAGATACAAGAATCCGCTTTGTACCAAAAATGAACGACCGAAAGATCTATCACAACATCTACCCAAGACTAGACAACACATTGCGATGATAATCAAGCATCCAAAGGTAACCCATCTGTAACATCACAAACCATCGGCGCATAGAGATACCGAGTGTGTGTAACATCGCATATGAACGAATAGGAAGAATCAAAATCATAGGTTTCAAGTTGAAACAAGGCCACACGATAAGGAAAGAAGTTTTTCCTAAATGCCATGTAGCCTCTTGAAGATAGGTATGGACGTTATCATATCGATCCATAAGACTCTACTAGACACTTGCTCATGACTCGTAGAACCTAAGAAACTAGTACTCTGATACCAACTTGTCACGGCCCAAAATCCAACTAGTCATGATGGCACCTAACCCAACCTGCTAGGTAGGCCAAATAACAATAAACACAATTTAAATGAGATTTATAAGAAAACAATGAAGAATGGTCTCAACTTTTATACAATAATTCAAGGACTAGTAGTACAAATCATGAGCTTCTAAGATTTGGAATTTACAAAGTTGGTACAAAATAAATACATCATCTATTCGAAATATACATAAACAGATTTGCAAAATCTAAAGCTACCAAGCACAAGTGGTAACTATAACTAGAACGTATATACATATTCAATGCCAGCTCCCGCCATACACATCAACTCCAACTCCAAAATCTACGCACAAGGTGCAGAACCATAGTATGAGTACAACAGACTCCATGTACCCAGTAAGTATATTGTCTAACCTCGGTGAAGTAGTGACGAGACTTTTTAATTAAAAGCTACTCACTGATATAACATGTGGAGTAGACTAGCAATAGAAATAATACTAAAATATAATAGAGAAAAGTACAAGAATAAATATGTGAAGTACTAAAAGAATCATTAGAGGAAATTATGGTCAATATTCCTCTATATCACAACCAATCATTTTCTTATCACGATCACCATCGAACCTGAGGCAGTAAATCCAGAATTTTCATACCGTGGGAAGTGTACTCAAAATATCAAATCAAATAGCACCGCAACACCCTTCATGCATTTATCTTAATCTCACCAAATATACGTATAACAGTACCAACCAGGTGAAAGAAATTCCAGTAACCGTAATGACAAAGTGGGAAATACACACGTAGCAATAATGAACAAGGTAGCATATATGGATAACGGTAACAGACTAGGTGGGAGGCGTAGGAGTACTGATATCAATTAAGATGGAAAAACGTAAATTTCACTAACTAACATGGTAGAAGGCTTAGATGTAAATATAACTAACATGAAGGAAGCATGATCTTTATAAGCTAAACAAATAGAACACATGGATAATTAACATGGTAGAAGGCTTAGATGTAGATATAACAAACACAAAGGAAAGCTTGATCTTTATAAGCTAAACTAATAGAAGGTATGAATAACTAACATGGTAAAAGACTTATACGAAAAGTACAACAATTGAGATACGACATAGATGTGGATATGACAAACAAGAAGGAAAGCATGATATTTACAAGTTAAACAGATAGAAGGCATGGATAATATGACAACAATTGATGTAGAGGACAAAGGTAGAACAACAGCAATAAGTCACAAAGAAAACATAGGTGCAATAGTAACAGCTCAAGATAAAGGCATGAATGTATACACAAGGAAAAGATATCACAATATAATGCGTGTCTCTTTTCCTCGTCTGCACGGAAATACCCTTCGTGCCATGAAAACATGATAATATAAAAATAATGGAATGGCGTCACCCTTCATGATTTTACTCTCATCCTCACATGATAATGTAAATGAAATGGCACGACATCACCCTTCGGGCTTAGCTCACATGACATGGAATCACCCTCGTGATTTACACTATTCCTCTCATGGTAATATATATGAAATTGCACGAAATCACTCTTCGTGCTTTACACTCTTCCTTACCAAACACATCTATATCAATAGCAACTAAGGTAGGAAGCATGAATAACATCTAGGAGAGTGATTAAGAGAATACTCCAAACGAACATAAATCACAACTTTCAAGCCATTAATAATTCAAAAAACCTCAAGAATCTCATTGTTCAAGTATCTCAACCATTCTAAAAAAATGATCTTCAACTCAAGTATAGAATTCAATATCTCAAGAATAACGGTCATAGAGCTGTATTTGTGATTATGTATATTGATGACCAAATTTAGCACACCAATAATTTCAACAAAAGTCAGTAAAATTTGAATCAAGTTATAATAAGCTAAATCATGATTTCTAGCATTTAACTTCATATTCATCTTAATCTAGAAATCAAGTAAAACGCGAAACAAGAAGGTGACTTAATCCTATAAGGCACAAATAATTGTATAATCTACCCCCAAGCATGATTATTCTTGACACATACATATACGCTTGTCACCTCATATATGCATCACCCCCGCATGTAGCAAACAATATTAATTAGTAGAAAACATTCCTCCAACATTGTTAGGCAAGACACTTACTTCAAACAAGCCAAATCAATACACTAGAAGCGCCATCCCGCTCAAATCGACCTCTGAACAGCTCGAAACTAGCCAAAAGCAACTCAAAATCATCAAATAGTGACATAGGAAGCAAACCTAAACAATAAAGAATGAATCTGAAATCAATAACTCAAAGTCAACCAAAATGTCAAACACGGGCTCGCACTTCAGAACCCGACAAAACTCACAAATTCTGTCAACGCATTCAACTACGAGTCCGACCATAATAATTTCACTCAATTCCAACTCTGAATCGATGTTCAAAACTAAAAATTCACTTTAGGAAAGTTTAGATTAAACCCCCAATTTTCTCTTTAAAATTCATAATCCAAATGCAAAAAGCGAAGATAGATTCATGAAATATAATCAAACCCGTGTAGAAAATACTTACCCCAATCCATGTAGTGAAATAACTTAAAGTCCAAAAATAGAGTACTTATAACCACTGAACCGGATACTCATCGCGGTCGCAGGAATACCTTCACGATCATGAAAAACATGAATGCTACCACAACCAAAATACTCTATGTGTTCACGATACTGGTAACGGGAGCGCAATGACCACAACCTCTAAAGCCTCACGAATGCAACCTATCTTACACGAACTCTTGAAGAATTCTCCAGCTCCCACCTGGCCAGCTATAATGACCCGACCGGTCGTTTTGAGTATTAAAACCCCATTTCCCCATTGTTCTGATCAAATTGTACTTTACAATTGTTGTGTGAATTGTCGGGGTAATTGGTTCGGGTCCGATGAGGTTTTGGAATGAATTGGAATACTTAGTTCCAAGGTCTAAAGTTCAAGTTAAAATAGTGACCGGATATTGACTTATGTGTAAACGACCTCAAAATTTAATTCTGATGATTTCAATAGCTCCATATGGTGATTTTGGACTTAGGTGCGTGTTCGGAAATTTTTTTGGAGGTCCGTAGTGGAATTTGGCTTGAATTACCGAAAGTGAAATGTTTTGGAAGTTTGATCGGGGGGTTGAATTTTTGATATCGGGGTCAGAATCTAATTCTGGAAATTTGAATAGGTCCGTAATGTGAAATGTGACTTGTGTGCAAAATTTGAAGTCATTCCGGATTGATTTGAGGTGTTTCGGCACAAGATATAGAATTTGAAAGTTCAAAGTTCGTTGATTTTGAATTGAGACGTAATTCGTCGTTTCGATGTTGTTAGGTGTGATTTGAGGCCTCGAATAGGTCCGTGATATGTCATGGGACTTGTTTGTATGTTCGTACTGGGTCTCGAGGGGCTCGGGTGAGTTTCAGATGGCTAACAAATCAATTCGGACTTAGGAGAAAAAGCTGAAGTTGCTGCCATCTGATGCAATCGCACCTGCGGAAATTTCATCGCAGGTGCGAGCTCGCAGAAGTGAGCCTGGCAAGCACAGATACGGGCAGGAACTATAAGGCATTGGACGCAGGTACGAGGGAAATTCTGCACCTGCGTGAGCACAGAAGCGGAAGATTGCGCGCAGAAGCGAGATGGCTGGAAGCTGAGGAGTTTCGCATCTGCTATGTCTTTCCCGCAGATGTGGCCTCGCAAATGCGATGGTTTCCTCGCAGATGCGTAAACTGGGCAGGCGAGTGGAGTCCGCAAATGCAAAGTTTTTCTTGCACAAGCGGATGCGCAGGTGCGCAAATCTTGTCCGCAGATGCGGAAATCGCTGGGGCAGAACCTTAAATTCGAGGGTTCACAATTTTCACCCATTTTCGGATTTTGGAGCACGGTTTGGGCTATTTTGGAGAGAAAACTTTCCACACAACTTGGGGCAAGTGTTCTTAACTCCCTTGTAATTATATTCCATGAATTAATCTTTATTTTTAGTGTAAGATTATTGAATCTTCAAGAGAAATAGAAGAAAATTTCTATAATGTTACAAAACGAATTTTTCAAGTTGGAATACCGATTTGGTGTTGGATTTGAGTGGAATTAGTATGGTTGAACTTGTAATTGGATGGGTTGTCGTATTTTTAAGTTTCTTCGGATTTCGAGACGTGGGCCCCATGGGTGATATTTGGGGCATAATTTCGGATTTTTGGAAAATATTAGTATTTTGACATGGAATTAATTCCTATAATTGTTTTGTGGGCTGAATCAAATTATTGTGACTAGATTCTAGCCGTTTGGAAGTTATACGCACAGAATGGAATTTCGGGAGCATTGCTTAGCTTGCTCGACATTGGATTTGGCTTGTTCGAGGTAAGTAACCCATGGGTGATGCACATGCTAGGTGATGGGCGTGTAGGCGTGCACCGTTGGGAATTTGTGACTTGGTCCGTCCCGTAGCAACTTTAAAGTTGCATATTTTATTGAAACTATATGATACTTATATGATTTAGAAACAGTTTCTGTAAATTGGTCTGAATGCCATGTTTGGGCGTTGTGCCAGTGCTATTTGGACCCTTAGGGGCCTTTTCTTACTATCCTCTCACTGTCATTACATATCATATCTCAATCTCTGTTATTATTTATTGATACATCATATCATCATTTTGGGTTGTTCTGATTTTGAGGATATTTTTGGGATCGGGCCGCACCCCGCATCAGGCCATGTTGGCTTTATATATGTTATACTATTGCAGTCCAATGTGTTTTTGTATGTCACCTAGTTTTGACATTCCCGAGCAGCCTAAGTGAGGTCTAGAAACACCCAAATAGAGGTCCAATACCTCCTGGACCATAGGTATGGGACGGTTAGTGCACACATAGGGTACGACTTAGAATTGAATTAGAACACTTTTAGGTAACCACTTTAACATAGTAATCGGGTAGCAGGAGATGATAGTCTGTGCCCGCTGAATAATATGAGCAACTCCAATCTAAAAGAAGTTGCGAAGTATTATTTATGTTGCACGGGGTGATACTTTAGGCTAAAAAACATAAGCCCCCCCCCCCCC
>AWOL01S0003991.1:162746-173827 GCA_000715115.1 Nicotiana otophora | reverse complement strand
CCCCCCCATTTTCCTTTCTTTTCTATTAGAATGAAAAACAAAATAGTTGCACCTCCCTATTCAAGATCTCTTTGTAATAAAATTCTTAGATTTTGTACTATCTTTGCTTACTTGATCACATAGACTAATCCATATAATTTAAGTTCGGCCGGGACTCACAGTTGTGGACCTCGAGGAGTTCCCAACACCTTCTCTTTGAGGTAACTTGAGCCCTTACCCTATCTTTGGTGGCGTTGACCAGTTAAACCAGATTCATTTGGAAATAGGTGCCCTAACGCACCTTAAAAATCATTAGGTGGCGACTCTCCTCTTTTAATACTTCCTTAAAAGAGTTGTCACATGTCGAAGCCCGATTTCGCAAGAAAAAGGGGCGCGACAGCATGGCGACTCCGCTGGGGATTTACACTTAGGCTCTTACCATAGCGAATTTGGCTTATAAGGATTAGTCTTCTTTGATATAAACTCACTTCCCTTTTCCCTTTTTATTTTCTACTACATGCACATCCCTCTCCCATTTTCCTTTTACTTGTTTAAATTGATGGTAATATGCACATCCCTTCCCCTGCTCCACCTTCCTTTGCTTAAATTGGTTATAACATGCATATCCCTTTCATATTCACCTTTATTTGCTCTAAACTGCTCTTCATTTGTTTAAAGATTGCTACATCATGTCTCTCCCACCCATACCCCCTTGCTTACTTTATTACATTCACTATATTCCATGAACTAACTTCTTCCTTTGTCTTTATTTTATGTTTTTCATGTTTTACTTTAATACGGTATTTACCGCTTTTACATATTTGTCATGTAAATACTTTGCAATGTGTTATTATCTCTACATAAATAATGCTCCACATCATACTCCACTCGTGCCAATTATCAACATAGCAGCGCTTGATGAGTGTCCGTGCTCTTCAAAAATTACCCTTTTAAATCGGAAAGGCTTATTTACGGTAGACTAGTCGATTAGCGGTGCAGTCGACAGTCCCGTGCCTTTCCCTCGCAAGTTCTCCACTTGGGAGTACCACTCTAGGATATTCTAGAAACCTCACTCTAACATTAAATGTACTTGCATCATGTTAAACCTAGTACGGGTTAGAACGTTGCTAACGTGATAGCCCGCTAAGATAAGCCTTGTCCAAAGTCTGACGGGATTTCCATAATCCCAATGGACACCATCATGTTATGTGCATTACTTGGAGAAAACATGTCGGTATGTTGATCATTAATGTGTAAATAGTCAGATCCGGAGGAGGAAAGGGCTAACTCTATTTGTTTGCAAAAAATGAAGTACGAACTCCCCAGGTACGGCATGGTTCAAAACATCCCACCTTTCCTACTTGATTGGTGGAAGAACCTCTCACCTAGTGACAAGAATCATGTGAAAAGGGTCCTTGGTAATTTACCTTCCTTATTGGACATTCGGCCAAATAGGGCATTGATTGAGGCCGCCACTATGTTTTGGGATGAGAAAAGAGCTGTCTTTCGCTTTGATGACATAGAAATGACTCCTCTCTTAGAGGAAGTAGGAGGCTTCGCTAAGCTTCCATAGGATAGTCCGGGTTTATTAATACCAGAAAATCGCACTCCCCGCGGTTTTTTGAAAATGTTGGGCATCAAGAAAAATGATGAGTTACTTTGTCTGGAGAAGTCATACATCCCATTTGAATTCCTTTACGAACGTTATGGGCATAGCAAGTCATATCGCCTTCATCATGATGAACTTGTCATCACTTCCTTGGGTTGGACGCATCGCCAGGTTTTTGTGTTCATTGTTTGTTTCTTGGGATTGCTGATATTTTCGATGAAAGGGGGAAGGATCCACACTCGTTTAGCCATGGTCGCTAGGACTCTAATGGAAGTAATCAAGGGACAAAATTACACTATCATCCCTGTGATCTTGGCCGAAATGTATTGCGCTTTAGATTGATGCAAGCAGGGGTATGGACACTTTGAGGGCTATAATCTGTTGCTGCAGGTTTGGTTATTTGAACACTTCCAGATAGGTGAATATCGTCAAGAGCTTCTGCGATGACCATTGAATGACTACATAGCTTACCATCATCCAAAGAGAATGACATTTATCCCAGATAGTTTTGCGCAACCTAGAAGTGTTGTGAGATGGGTGCGTTTCTTTAGCAATCTGACTGACGAAAAGGTACATTGGATGTTTGAATGGTTCCCTAGCAGTGAGTTCATCATCAGATCAAGAGAAACTACTCATCTAGTGCTGATCGGGTTAAGAGGGATCTATCCTTATGCTCCTATTAGGGTAGTGAGGCAAGCAGGAAGAAAACAGGTTATACCTCGGGTTTCCAACATGGTCCAATACAAAAAAGATTTTAAAGGGAACATCATTCCATTCAAGTTCGAGGCACAACATATGTGGAATCAAAAGGTCATTGTGGAGAAAGATATTATCGACCCAGACAGGTATCATGCCGGCCATGTGTACTTCTACCCATGATGGTTGGTAGATGATATAGCGGGGAATGTTAAGCCAGGAACTATCTGAAAAATAGGGTGATAGATGACGCTGATGAAGCACAAGTCAAGTATAGGATGTTGCGCAAGAGGGTCTTCGAGTCTGAAGATAGGCATTTGGAACAACACAAAGTGGATATGGAAGTGATCAACGAATGGAGAGGAATTGCTACTAAATCAACAGAGAGATAGGAATATTTGGAGCAAGGACTAATGGAACTTGAGGAAAAAATGAGAAAGAGGCTCTCAGATTGTCAGAACACGGAAGGCAATGAAGGAGGGCATCTAGCAAGGGCTTACTTACTATTGGATATGCACGACCTGGGGAACCTGATCGATAGATCCAAGAAGGCCAAGCATGGAGAGGGTCTTTCTAGGGCCAAATAGATTAGGAAACAATGTCTTTATTGCTATCTAGATTCGTTCAGATTCTTTGATCGTAATAAGGCAAATGCCATTAGTGACTTTCTCATTATTGTCGTTTTAGTAAAGATTTGACACATTTTCGCATTAATGAAATGACGCAATTATTGGCATCAATTGTCTCCAAGTCTAAGTGTCGCTTAGGCCTACCTCAGGAACAATGAGGTCCCTCAAATTAGGACGCGAATTTATTAATTCTGCAATACATGTTCAATATCGCAAACATTATTTTAATACTCCTTACTGACTTGGTTACCTTTTTGTTTTTTTCTTTTCTTTTGATTATTCCCATTCCTAAAGGTTGGTTCGTGCATACTGTCATCTTCTGAAGAACTGGACCGCTGCACCATCCGGGGCCCGTCGAGTTCCTGGGTAGCCTAGCAAATTTGCATAAATTACTTTAAAAAAAAGTTTTGAGCCTTTGAGACATTTTTCAGTATTCTGTTTTGAAATAATTGCTTGAGCCATCAAGCCGCACTTGTTGACGTTTTTAAGATTTTTTTTTAATGCATTACTGTTTTTCGTATTTGTTATTATTTTTACATTTTTCTTTTCAGCATTATTATTACCTATCCCGATGAACCTAAGACTGTGACGTGTAATGAGACAATGCAACATGAGGATAGTGATTCAGTCAATCATTACTGACAACACCACCAATTTAAACAGTGATTTAATGAAAGCCATGTGTGAAACGTTCAAGATCAAGCATAGGAACTCCACGGCATACAGACCACAAATGAACGGAGCTGTAGAAGCCGCCAACAAGAACATCAAGAAGATACTAAGGAAAATGGTAGATAATTACAAACAATGACACGAGAAGCTGTCATTTGCTCTACTCGGGTATCGTACCACGGTTCGCACATCAACTGGGGCAACTCCCTACTTATTGGTTTATGGTACTGAAGCGGTTATTCATTCTTTAAGAATTATACAAGAAGTTGAGCTCAGCGATGCAGAATGGGTACAGAGCCGATACGAGCAACTAGCTCTCATTGATGGAAAGAGAATGAATGCGGTATGTCACGGTTAACTCTACCAGAACAGAATGACAAGAGCTTTCAATAAAAAGGTCAGACCAAGGCAATTCGCACCGGGGCAATTGCTGCTAAAGCAAATCTTCCCACATCATGATGAAGCCAAGGGGAAGTTCTCACCCAATTGGCAATGTCCCTATATGGTTCATCGAGTACTAACAGGAGGGGCACTTATACTTGCATAAATGGACGAAGAAATTTGGCCAAAACCTATCAACTCAGACGCAGCCAAGAGATACTATTTTTAGGATTATTTACATTTCTTCATCTGATGTAACTGAACTACGCTTGACCTGATTCCCATTTAAGAGGAGATACGTAGATAGACCTGTGGGTTCGGTCACATCTTAATAAAATCTTCATTTTTCCATGATAAAAAAACTAGGACAGAATTTTGAGGAGGACCCTCAAAATTCTAAAGCAAGTTCAGTCGACATCGTCATACACGAAACAACAAAAGTATTGCATTTAAATTGGGGCAGGATTTTGAGAGGAACTAACAAAATTCTAAAGCAAGAAGGTCGCAATGTCTCTAAAGTATGTCACATTCACCGGTTCATCTAAATTATTTGAAATCGCATACTACTAAATTTTAAATAACTATATTTATCAAATGCATGTATATTTTTCGAAAACTTTATTTCTATGACAGCCAGATGCTACCTAGGATAACTCAGACAGGGCTGCAAGACAAGAGTGAAGGAAAAGCAAGGAGTCAAAATCGCAAACCAACCTTCCCCACAGAACTCACAACTATTCTTTGGATGCAGGGACAATAAGACAACGATATCCACAAACACATCAAGTCACTACCTTCAAAACAACAAATTATCTGGCGCAAACATCTCTAGCTAAGAAATACTTTACTTTCTCACTATCACTCATCATGAGGCTAAGCATTGCCACCCTTCTTGCATAAGGCTAAGCACTGCCTTTCCCTGCATGAGACTAAGCATTGTCTCCCACTTTCCATAAGGCTAAGCATTGCCTCGCTTCTTGCATAAGTATAAGCATTGCCTTTTTCGCATGAGACTAAGCATTGTCTCCTATTTGCATGAGGCTTTGCATTTTCTCCTTAACTGCATAAGGCTAAGCACTGCCTCTTAAACTACATAAGGCTAAGCACCACCTTTCTTAGCATGAGACTAAGTAGTATCTCCTATTTGCATGAGGCTAAGCATTGCCTCCTTAACTGCATAAGGATAAGCATTGCCTTTTCCCCATGAGGCTAAGCAGCGTCTCCTATTTGCATGAGGCCAAGCATTGCCTCCCTAATTGCATAAGGCTAAGCATTGCCTTTTTCGCATGAGACTAAGCATTGTCTCCTATTTGCATGAGGCCAAGCATTGCCTCCCTAATTGCATAAGGCTAAGCATTGCCTTTTTCGCATGAGACTAAGCATTGTCTCCTATTTGCATAAGGCTAAGCACTGCCTCCTTAACTGCATGAGGCTAAGCATTTCCTTTCTTTGCATGAGACTAGGCACTGTCTCCTATTTGCGTGAGTCTAAGCACTGCCTCCTTAACTACATAACTCTAAGCACTGCCTTTCTTTGCATGAGACTAAGCGTTGTCTCCTATTTGCATGAGGGTAAGCCCTGCCTCCCTATTTGCATGAGGGTAATCCATGCCTCCTTAATTGCATAAGGCTAAGCACTTCCTTTCCTACATGAAGCTAAGCATTGCTTCCCTTACTTGCATGAGACTAAGCATTGTCTCCTCTTCCTGCATGAGGCTAAGCATTTCCCTCATCTTACCCATGACTAAGCCTTGTCTTATCTCATCTTCGCATACGGCCGAACAACAAATTTTGCCTTTCATGGGCTGAAATATCACCATTTTGTACAAAGGCATCATGGTCTAAAGGCATCATCCTCATGGAGGGAAGACACCATTCTATGGCCCGAGGATCTATTAAAAGTGCACATTATTATTCAAAGGCGTCATGGTTCGGAGGCACCATTCTCATGGCCCGAGGACATCATTTCATGGCATGCGAATCCCTTATCACATGATTCATGGACCAGGACGTCATGGTCTAAGGACACTATCCTCACCGTCCAAAGACAATCCTCATGGTCCGAAGGGAATCTGCATCATGTCTAAATTCTCGCAATAATCCATATATACTTGCATACATCGTGTTTTAAGTTTTGCAGGTAATCCAGGAAGTAACCGTTCTCCTAACGGGAGCAATCTTCGCTCCAGTTTCCATTTAATGTTAACATCCTCCAATTATTTCAAACGTAACCACCATCAATTACCCGCCTTTTACTCTATGACTGTTCAGATATATGCTCAGTGATACATCTATAACGTTTCAAATTCGCATTCACGACTTCGTATAAATTCATCATATACTATCCTACCCAAAGGAACCCTTTCCGAAACATACGACCACTTCTATAACAACTTCATCGGTTTTGTTCACTGTTGGGTCCAGAACTACACACGACCTGATTCCCGTAACACCAGGGATATGTAGGCAACTCAGGAACCAGGGTTCGACCCCCACTTTTTCCAAATCACATCATCCCTCATTTACTCCGACCAAAAATGATCAATATTTTCTTTATCCGACAAATCTTTTATCATTCCCGAGTAAAGAGAGGCAGCTGTTGATACCCAATTTTGCCCTCATATTTTCTCAAAAATATATATACTTTCAAAACATCATTTTAAAATTATTATTCAGTTTACAAATCTATAAAAGCATTTTTTCAATAATTTCCTATAATTTTTAGAGCTTTAAAATTGATTTTTCTGTATTTAAATTGCTTGAATATTTATTAATTACTCCTTCAAATTATTTTATGATGACTTAACTACTTAAAGTCATTATTTTTGCACCTATAATACATGTTTCAAATATTTTTACTTCATTTCATATAATTATATTTAAGTTATTTACATAATTTTGTAATAATAGCCTATATTCTATGCATAATTACTTTTTATTGTATTATTTGTGCTAAATAGAATTTTTTATATTTTTATAATATCAAGCTAGCATTCTAAATCATTTTTACTGCATAAGTGATGTTTTTATTATTTATTAATCTCTTTTATGAATTATGTTTAAAATAATTTTGCATATTTAAATAATAGCCCAATACAAGGCTATTTCCATACCAAAATCAGGCCTAAACATTTGGCCCACTCCACTTCACTCTTCAGGATCCCAACCAAACGACCCCTTTAAAAATCCGATCTCGACCCGTTGCATTTAACCCGCCCCATTTCTTATTAAATCCTGGCCGTTGATCTTTGGCCCATAATAAATCTCGATCTCTCCTTATATCCCCAAGCCCAAACCCTAAAGACACATTCCAAATTTTCGCCGCCCCTAGATCCTCTCTACTCTCTCTTCTTCTCCGAGAAACCCTTGCCACCTCCACCCTTAATCCCTCTTCTAATCCCACTGATAATGGGATTTGACCATTATTTTCTTACCATGTTTGGAACCTTTTGGTACTGTTTATCAGTTTGTGGTGTTACTTAGGTGCTTGCCTATGTTTGGCAAGCAAGATCTCTCGAGATTGAACCAAAGTGGTTCGAATCTTTGATTTTAAGCATTACTTCGTCTATACACACTCAATATCATACCATGTGAGTCCGATTTCGTTTGAATTTCTGTGATTTACACTTTCCCTAAAGAAACTAGGGTTTACCGGATTTCTCTCCTAAATTTCTTTCGAACTGATTTTGCATGCTTTATTTCCTTATTCTATGAATGATTTATTTTGTTTCCTTGTAATATTTAGTGCTATATAAACCCCTCCCCATTCCCCTTTTAGGACAGACTAAAATCAGTATATTTTCACTAAAGAATTGAGGATTTGTCATGCTATTCTCTTGTTCTGTATTCTATTTTTGGCCGGCTGGAAGACAAGGCCACTAAGACTATATTATTCAACCTTCTCCCTAAAGAAACTAGGGTTTACCGGATTTCTCTCCTAAATTTCTTTCGAACTGATTTTGCATGCTTTATTTCCTTATTCTATGAATGATTTATTTTGTTTCCTTGTAATATTTAGTGCTATATAAACCCCTCCCCATTCCCCTTTTAGGACAGACTAAAATCAGTATATTTTCACTAAAGAATTGAGGATTTGTCATGCTATTCTCTTGTTCTGTATTCTATTTTTGGCCGGCTGGAAGACAAGGCCACTAAGACTATATTATTCAACCTTCTCCCTAAAGAAACTAGGGTTTACCGGATTTCTCTCCTAAATTTCTTTCGAACTGATTTTGCATGCTTTATTTCCTTATTCTATGAATGATTTATTTTGTTTCCTTGTAATATTTAGTGCTATATAAACCCCTCCCCATTCCCCTTTTAGGACAGACTAAAATCAGTATATTTGCACTAAAGAATTGAGGATTTGTTATGCTATTCTCTTGTTCTGTATTCTATTTTTGGCCGGCTGGAAGACAAGGCCACTAAGACTATATTATTCAACCTTCTCTTGGTTCGATCTTTGCTCGGAGTTCTTTTGAAACTCCTGGGAACTTTGACGCATTGAGATTCTGGGTTCTTCTGGAATTTTTGCTCTTTAATGTTATTCGTTTAACTAGTAAGTGACTGGACTTCTGCAATTTCATTCTTATGTGTTTGTGATTCGCATACATTCTCACTTCTGAAATTCGTAGCTTAATATGTTTCTCGGTTACCCTTGTGTGTAATTCTTCTAGCTTTACCTCAGTTTTAGGTCTCTTTAGCATTTAATTTCACATAATGTGGCTACTCTAAAACATGCGTTTGCTTAATTTGAGCAATTTAAATTCTCTTAAATCCGTTTAGCCAATGTGTTTTGAACCATTACTGTGTGTGACCTTTGCACTTATTAGCATCTATTTAGTGTTTAGTTCTGCTTAAAATGTCAATTATGTTATTTGAATATGCTTCATTTGCATAATTTGTACTTTCTTTAGTTAATTAGTCTATTGTGTCCAAAACCTGAATGTTTATATTTACTATCTGACATGAGCTTGTTTTTCCATTATGTTCTGAATCTCTGTAATGGTAATCTTTCCATGTAATATGTTTTAAGTCTGTGTTAAGATCCTTCTCTACCAACCATGACTAGCTCCTTGATAATATGTCCCTCAGCATGTTTTTGGCTCACTTGATCCACCAGTAATTGTCATAATCTGTGTTGCCTCATCATGTCTAATGCAGTTCTGCTGTCTGATGTGAAATTAACATAGCTATTTTATGACACTAGGTTATATACTTAGCATAATTTGGACCTTTAGGTTTTCACCTATGTGGTATTGGGCATCTGTGCATAATAATCTTTGTCAATCCTACGAACTTATTCTTTCCTTAACTCTGCCAATATGTGACTGCCTATGTGCTAAGTGTCGAACATGCTGCTAAATCTTTAATAAACTTGATTTTAAATCCTGTGACATGTTCGATTATCTTCTCTATATGCTCAACTTGGCCATGTCTATTTTAAGTTATAATTGTATCCCTCAATTCCTGTCTCTCAACCTTGGTCCACTCTCCTTCACTTGTTACCTATGCAATCTTTAATTTCTCATTCTTAGCCGACTGAAATCCAAGGCTACCTAGGCTGTACTACTGACCTTCCTAGTGTGAGCACTGCTCAGGGTCCATTTGAGGCCCTTGTGAATACTGACACACTAGGATTTGGGTTAGTCATTCCCTAAAACCTAAACTACCCCCAATCAACCCCTTTCTTCTATTATCTGTTGTACATCTAAGTCGGTTGGTTTAAATGATGTAAAGCTTGGCAATTTGGTTATATGAATTGACTTTGGGCTCCTTTATGGATTTTGGGGTTGTGTTGATGAATACAGATCCTTGTTAGAAGTCTGGGTATGCTGTGTGAGAATTGTTGAAGGCCCAGACAGTGCTGGGTATTTCATTTGGGCCGACTGTGGGCCTATTGTCATTATTTGTATAACATTTGTATCTTACTAATTAATGGGCCTGTAATAACTTTTGTATAAATGATTGGGGTGTTAGTAAAATAGGGAAGGGGTAGATTCTTAATGTTTGTGTAAAAGGGGTAGACAAAATGCCTATAGGACTCATTGATTCACTTGCTATATGTGCCGTTCAATTTATATGTGCACTGTAGAAATTATGTCATTAGGATAAATACACACACACACACACACTGTCTGTTGGCAAACATGCATTCAAATGCTGCAATTATTCTCACTGCTACGTGTTACTAGAAAACCCGCCTACAGGAACAAATGTCAATGAACTTCTTTCAATTCATTTCAGCATATTCATTAGAAATCATGCCTATTGGATTTTGATCATCTCATTTGCTATTATCTCGTACTTTTCACTAGAAACCATGCCTCTAGGATTTTAATCATCCCATTCATTACTGCATCGCACTGTTCACCTAGAAAACATATCTATAGGGTTGAGTGTAATGATAAAAGCAGCTCCAAGTGCTTAACATTAGAGATCATGTCTCTAGGACAACACTGTTTCGTCTTAATAAAAGTCAATGATGCACCTCTCAATATGGTTTATTATGCACTTTTGGGATCTTCCCAATGGTCCTTTCATTATTCCTTACTGCACGAGTCACCTAGACACAGCAGGCTTAGTAACCGAAAATCTTCAATTTCATTAATGAGCATTCAAAATGAATAATCCTGTCTATGAGCAACGCTTGGTCTTTGAAACTGTTTGCAAGCCCTGATGCCTTGTCACATAGAAATCATGTCTATAGGGATTAAATTTTATAATTCTAAATTGCTTAACATAAAGTTTGTCTTGCGTGCATGTGTTGCTTAAGTATGGAGGCAAACTTGAACCTTAACTGCCTATATGTGAAGTCCAATGTGTTTTTGTATGTCGCCTAGTTTTGACATTCCTGAACAGCCTAAGTGATGTCTAGAACCACCCAAATAGAGGTCCAATACCTCCTGGACCATAGGTGTGGGACGGATAGTACACGCATAGGGTACAACTTAGAATTGAATTAGAACGCTCTTAGGTAACCACTTTAATATAGTAATCGGGTAGCAGGAGATGATAGGTTATGCCCGCTGAATAATATGAGCAACTCCTATCTAAAAGGAGTTGCCAAGTATTATTTATGTTGCACGGGGTGATCCTTTAGGCTAAAAAACTTAG
>AWOL01S0003991.1:139679-157192 GCA_000715115.1 Nicotiana otophora | reverse complement strand
AAAAGAAAACAACCAATCAAACTAGAATGTAAAGGCAAAGAATTAGATTATTATAATCGCAAAGAACTAGACTAAAAATACAAATGACTAATATATACCATAAAATTTTAGAAACTTTATATTAAAATATACATACATATATATAATCTAATTCTTTGCGATTATAATAATCTAATTCTTTGCCTTTACATTCTAGTTTGATTGGTTGTTTTCTTTTACTAAGTTCTAGAATTTATTTCATATTAAAAATAATCGATTTTTAATTGAGTAATTAAATTCTTCATCACTATTTGATTCAATTATCATCAATATATCTTGAAAATGATAATTTTTTCAAAGAGCAATTGATTTGATAGTGCTACGTTGAAAACGGAGTCTCCGAAATATGTGTTTGGGAGTATATGTCTCATATTTAAGAAAGAAACTGATAACTAACCGAAAAAAACTGACATAAACCGAATCGATAAAAACCGACTCAATTGGTTTGGTTTGTTTCCAATATTTGAAAAACCCACTTACTTGGTTTGGTTTCTTTTTAGGGAAAACCCGACCCTCTCACGACCCAATTTCACATATAGGTCGTGATGGCGCCCAACACTACAGCTAGGCAAGCTAACAAATAAATTAAACATATATCAATTATTTTCAGAATAATTTTCTAAGAAATTTTATTATTTTACTAGCAATATTAAGAAATAAGAAAAGATACCGATTAACTTAAATCCAAAAAAATAATACAATTCCAAATTCTACAAATGTGTGTGCCAAAATCTGGTGTCACAAGTGTATGAACATCTAGTAGATTATACAAAACTCCAAAATACTGTCTGAAATAAAAATAAATAGAATGGAAATACAAGGAGAGGCACTGGTAGCTGCAGAACGGCTTAGCAAGGCAGCCCACCACTACTCCTCTGGATAACGTGGATGTGCGATGATAGGTTCTCCACTAGTGCATGTCTCAGATCCTGCACAAAAAGTGCAGCAAGTGTAACATGAGTGCGTAAACAACGTGTACCTAGTGAGTATCAAGCCTAATCTCGAAGTGGTAGAAACGAGATGGCCGACTTTCACACTCACTAAGAGTCAATAATAATAAATAAATAACAAATAGCATTATCTAGATCAACATGATTTATAGAATTTACAATGATTGTCTTTAACCAACAATAATTAAATTCCTTCAAATGCAACAATTCTCAATATATTAATTAAATTCCTTCAATTCCAATAAATTTCCAATTTATTAATAGGCCTCATTTACAGAAATAACAATAATTTCCTTAACAATCAGAGGTAATTAATTTTTTAAATTTCAAAGATTATCAATTTATCAATTAGCTTCACAATCGGCAATAAACTATCAAAGTATCGTGTAATTATTATTATTAGGCACGATTTCTGCCGAGGTTGTACGGCCTGATCCAAAGTGTCGTGTACACTGCCGAAGGACGTGCGACACGATCCATAGATGCATCTATCCTGCCGAGGCGTTCGGCCCGCTCCACAAGAAAGGATGACATTTTCTTATGTACCTACGGAAGGAGAGTATATTTATTATAAGATCAATTCGAGAGGATGAACAATTTCTTTTAACAATTAAATAATTTAAACAGAAAATTAAGCATATGAGATTTTCATCTTTTAATATTTTTACTTAACAATTCACAATATATAATTATATATCAATTAATTTTAATTACGTAAAGAATATAACTTGCACAAGTAATTCATGCTTTGAGTCCTAAACTACCCGGTCTTTAGCATTAATAGTAGCTACACACGGACTCTCGTCACCTCGTGCATACGTAGCCCCCACAATTAGCAATAATTATTAATTTAATTACCTATGGGGTAATTTCCAACTCATAAGATTAGACAAGAGGCATACCTCAACTTGCTCTGATTTAATCCAATAGTAGACCTTTTTCTCGATTATCCAACTCTGAATGGCTTGAATCTAGCCAAAATAATTTGATACAATCACTAAAAATTATAGGAATCAATTTCATAAGAAAATCCTACATTTTTCAATAAAATCCAAAATTAATTAAAAATTTGTCAATGGGGCCCACACCTCGAAACCCGGAGAAAGTTACGAAATCCATTAACCCATTCAATTTCGAGTCCAACCATACCAGTTTCACTCAAATCCGACTCTGAATTGATACCAAAATCTCAAAAATTCATTTCTATGAGATTTCTAAAATATTTCCAAAATTTCAATATCAAAACACTAATTAAATGGTGAAAGAAATGATATATTCATGTATATTGACCAAATCCGAGTTAGAATTACTTACCCCAATGGATTTCCTTTAAAATCTATCAAAAGTCGCCTCTGCTCAAGCACCAATTTGTTAAAAATGACGAATGGGACGAATTCCCTCCTTAATAATTCTGCCCAGGCAGCCCTCGATCATGGCATCGATCCTCGGCCTCGATCGTGGCTTCGATCATGGCCCTCGAGCCTTTTCCTTCGATCATGGCCCTCGATAATGGGTCTTCTATCATGACCCTCGAGCCCGCCTCGATCGTGGCTTCAGTCATGGCCCTCAATCATGGCCTCGATCTTGGGCTCGATCAAAGCCCAGAATTTCTAGTAGAAGAGAAAAATTGCAGCAGCTGTTTTAAGTCTAACTTTTGATCCGTTAACCATCTAAAACTCAACCGATGCCCTCGGGAGCTCAACCAAATATACTAACAAGTCCTAAAATATCATACGAACTTATTTAAAACCTCAAATCACATAAAACGATGCTAAAACCACGAATCATGCTCCAATTCAAACTTAATGAAACTTAAAATTTCCACCTTCTACATTCGATGTCGAAACCTGTCAAATCAAGTGCGATTGACCTCGAATTTTGAACACAAGTCATAAATACCATAACGGAGCTATGAAAATTTTTGCAACTGGATTCTGACTCCGGTATAAAATAAGTCAACTCCCTGGTCAAACTTCCAAACTTAAATTCCTATTTTAGCCGTTTCAAGCTTTATTTAACTACGAACTTCCAAATAAAATTCCGAACACGCTCCTAAGTCCGAAATCACCATACGAAGCTGTTGGAATTATCAAAATTCTATTCCGGGGTCATTTTCTCAAAATGTTGACCGAAGTCAAACTTAGCATTTTAAGGCAAACTTAAGGAACCAAGAGTTCCAATTTCAAGCCGAACACTTCCAAATCCCGAACCAACCATCCCCGCAAGTCATAAAATAAGAAAAGCACATACGAGGAGTTTTATTTAAGGGAACGAGGTTCTAAAAGTTAAAATGATCGGTTGGGTCATTACATTATCCACCTCTTAAACAAACGTTCGTCCTCAAACGGGTTTAGAATTATACCTGAAGTGCTGAATAAGTGTGGATATCTGCTCCACATGTTTTGCTCGGCCTCCCAAGTTGCTTCCTTGACTAGTTGGCCCCTCCACTGGACTTTCACTACAGAAATCCTCTTGGACCTCAACTGGTGAACCTGTTTATCAACAATGGCAACTGGCTCCTCTTCATAACGCAAACTCTTATCTAGCTGAACTGTGCTGAAGTCTAACACATGTGATAGGTCGGAATGATACTTCCGGAGCATAGATACATGGAAAACCGGATGAACTCTCGATAGGCTGGGAGGCAATTCAAGCTCATAAGCAACCTCGCCAACTAGTCTCAATACCTCAAATGTGCCTATAAACCTTGGGCTCAATTTCCTTTGTTTCCCAAATCTCATGATTCCCTTCATCGGCGAAACTGTCACGAGAACTGTTTCACCTACCATAAATGATAAATCACGCACTTTCTGATCCGCGTAACTCTTCTGCCTGGGCTGCACTGTACGAAGTTTCTCATGAATCAACTTTACCTTTTCCAAGGCTTCTTTCACCAAATCAGTACCATATAATTTAGCCTCACCGGGCTCAAACCATCCGATGGGCAAACGACATCGCCGACTATATATAGCCTCAGATGGAGCCATCTCGATATTGGATTGGTAACTGTTATTATAAGAAAACTCAGCCAAAAGCAAGAAACGATCCCACTGACCTCCAAAGTCAATCATACATGCCCTGAGCATATCCTTCAAAATCTGAATTGTCCTCTCTGACTGCCCGTGGGTCTGCGGATGAAAGGTTGTGCTGAGCTCTACACGGGTCCCCAACTTACTCTGTACTGCTCTGAAGAAATGTGAAGTGAACTGAGTACCTCTGTCTGATATGATGGAAATTAGCACACCGTGCAACCAAACTATCTCCTGAATATAAATTTGGGCCAACCTCTATAAAGTATACGTAGTCACAACAGGAATAAAGTGTGCCGACTTGGTCAACCTGTCGACAATGACCCAAACTGTATCAAACTTCCGCAAGGTCCGCGACAACCTAACTACAAAGTCCATAGTGATGCATTCCCATTTCCACTCTAGTATAGTCATCTGATGAAGTAAGCCGCCTGGCCTCTGGTGCTCATATTTAACTTGCTGGCAATTTAGACACTTGCTATGTTCTCTATACTGTGGTATCAGAGCCAGCCCATCCTTTCGGAGGGAGGAACCGTTTACTGAATATGTCTGAGTCATTTCCATCATCCTCTTCCCTTGCGAAAATTAATATATCTCCTTCTATATATAAAACCTTATCCAAAAAATATGATTACCTTTATGAAGTAGATATCCTACCCGACAAACAAAAAGTATCTTCCACTGAACTACCCCTTATAAACCCTTACTCAGCATTTGACAAAAAATCTTTTGCACCATGGACCCAAATCTCTTCCTTAGTCCAAGAGAAACCAAAAGGAGACAAAGAATATGTTGCTGCCTCAAAACGTGATCAACATCCTATTCTTGCCACTCGAGAGGAGAAATTTATTACCCTCCAAATTCCAGATGATTTTCCCAGACAATGGAGAGATCGTGATTTTACCCATATCCATTTTGGTGCTATCCGAATTGCTCTGACTTATCATGGAAGAAAAGGTCAACCTGTTGTTGGTTTACTTTCTCTTCTAGATACAAGATACTTAGAGTACCAACATGCAAATTTGGGTACTGCGGAAGTTACCTTGAATGTAGGAACTGTCTTCATAACTATCTTTCCAAATTTCAACATGTCCCTTTATGACCCATACATAACCGAAGCACTCAAAATCCAAGTCCAAATCCAAGGTGCCCCACGAGCCAAGGATTCAATCCAAGCCACTCTTCATCACCAAATGGCGTGGCGGGTCCAAAATCATGCCATGGATCTCTACCTTCCCGAAGGAGAAAATGCTTTACTCTTGAATATTGATGCTACCAAAGGAAACACCATGTGCACCCAGATACGCAGACAAATTTCCATAGATGAACTAGTTAAAATTCTTCCTGATTCCTGGATCACAAATTATGAAAAGCTAAGAGAGCCAGAAGAATCTCTACAAGCTGGTGAGCCAACTTTTACCAAAAGAAATGACAAAACCGTTTCCATAACCTTTGACCATTCCCATCTCAGAAAACCCAATAAAACTAGCTTTTCTTGCCAAATGATCCAACCCAAAGACACAGACCCAGACCCTGACCCTGAAAGGGAACCCTTCTATAATATACAAACTATCACGGAAGAATATGATTGGTGTAAACATTTCGACAAAGACGGCAGAAGAGTTTGGTGGTTCAAATGCCCCTTTACGGGACACTGCCGTTGGGATCTCGGTTGCGACTGCCACGACTGTTTGGAATATCCAATTGGAGAATATGATGACCACCAGCTACATCATTGGGAAAGATTCGATCTCAACGAGACCAAACCAAAATCCAAGAAAAAGTGGAAAACTACTGAAAGGCAAATTTATCATAAATACAAAAGTTTCCCTACAATAAGGGCTGGATATTGCCAAGCTACACTAACAGTTAATTTGAATACTCAACTATGTCCTTTTTCATTCGTCGCCACCAATAATGATGCCTTAGGTCATGATACATCTTCGTAGCACCTGGATGAATAGAATACCGAGAACTGTGTGCTTCCTCTAGGATCTTTTTCCTCAGTCGATCCACATTAGGAACACATAGACAATCCTGGAGTCGCAGAACACCATCCACACCAATAGTAACTTCCTTGGAACCACCCCGTAGTACCATTTCTCGAAGAACCATTAAGTGTGGATCATCATACTGGCGAGCCTTGATCTGCTCAAATTGTAAAGACTGAGCTACAACACATGCAAGAACTCAGCTGGGCTCTGAAATATCTAGTCGCACAAGTCTGTTGGCCAAGGACTAAATATCCAAAGCTAATGGCCTCTCCTCTGCTGAAATGAAAGCCAAACTACCCAAACTCTCCGCCTTTCTACTCAAGGCATCTGCAACCACAATTTCTTTGCCCGGATGATATATGATAGTAATATCATAATCGTTTAGTAACTCAAGCCATCTCTACTGTCTCAGATTTAGGTCCCTCTGCTTGAACAAATGCTGCCAACTGCGATGATCAGTGTAAACATCACAAGACACCCTATAAAGATAATGCCTCCAAATCTTTAGAGCGTGAACAATCGCAGCTAACTCCAAAACATGTACCGGATAATTCTTTTCCTGGGGCTTCAGCTGACGTGAAGCATATGCAATATCTCGCCCTTCTTGCATCAATACACAACCCAAACCAACGCATGAAGCGTCACAACACATTGTATACATCCTAGAATCAGAAGGCAACACTAACATTGGTGTTGTAGTTAATGTTGTCTTGAGCTTCTGAAAGCTCGCCTCATAATCATCAGACCATCGGAACGGAGCACCCTTCTGGGTTAATATGGTAAAAGGTGCTACAATAGATGAAAATCCCATCACGAACCGGCGATAATAACCTGCTAAACCCAGAAGACTCCTGATCTCAGTCGCCGAAGTGGGACGATGCCAATTATGAACTGCCTCAACCTTTTCGGGATCAACCTTAATGCCCTCGCCCGATACAATATGCCCCAAAAATGCTACAGAGTCTAGCCAAAACTCACATTTAGAGAACTTAGCATATAGCTTTTGTTCCCGCAATATTTAAAGCACTACTCTCATGTGCTGCTCATGCTCCTCCTTACTGCGCGAGTAGATCAAAATGTCATCAATGAAGACAATGACAAATGAATCAATATATGGCCTGAATACCCTATTCATCAGATCTATAAACGCTTCCGGAGCGTTAGTTAAACCGAAGGACATCACCAGAAACTCATAATGACCATATATAGTCCGGAGAGCAGTCTTCAACATCTGAATCCCGAATCTTCAACTGCTGGTACCCCGACCTCAAATCGTTCTTAGAGAGCACACTGCAACTGGTCAAATAAATCATCAATATGCAGTAACGGGTACTTGTTCTTAATAGTGACTTTGTTCAATAAAAAATAATCAATACACATCCGCATTGTTCCATCCTTCTTCTTCACAAATAATACTGGTGCACCCTAAAGAGATACACTCGGTCTGACGAACCCTTTGGCTAGTAACTCCTAAAGCTATTCTTTCAATTCTTTCGGAGCCGTGCGATATAGTGGGATAGATATAGGTTGGGTATCTGGATCTAAGTCAATACAGAAATAAATATCACGATCAGGTGGCATACCTGGAAGATCTAAAGGAAATACATCGGAGAACTCCCGAACTACAGGCACTGAATCAACAGCCAGAGTCTTTGCAGTAGTATCCCGAACATAGGCTACATAAGCCAAACAACCCTTCTCAACCATATGTTGAGCCTTTATAAAAGAAATAACTCGATTAAATGAACTAACAGACGAACCCTTCCACTCCAGCTTAGGCAATGCTGGAATAGCCAAGGTAACAGTCTTGGCATGACAATCTAGAATAGCATGATATGGAGATAACTAGTCCATGCCTAGAATAATTTCAAAATTGGTCATATCAAGCAATAAGAGATCTTCTCTAGTTTCATAACCACAGAATATAATAATACAGAATCGGTAGATCAGGTTCACAACAACAGAATCGCCCACATGAGTGGACACATAAATAGGAGTACTCAAGGACTCACGAGAAACACCCAGGAATGGAGCAAATAGAGATGACACATATTAATACGTAGATCGTGGATCAAATAATATTGAGGCATCTTTGCCGCAAACAGAAATAATACATGTAATGAGGGCATTTAAGTCATCTACATCTGTTCTGTCCAGAAAAGCATAGAACCGAGCTGGAGCGCCAACTGGCTGACCTCCACCTATAGGACGACCCCTACCCACCTGTCCTCCACCTCTTGGTGGTCGGACAACTGGTGGAGCAACTACTCCGGTAATCATAGGCTGCTGACCCTGATGCACTAGTTTACCCCAAAGCCTAGGGCAAAATCTCCGTATGTGACTGGGATCGCCGCACTCGTAATAACTCTTCAGTGCGATGGGCTGCTGACTAGGAGTCTGGCCCTGGGGACCTGAATAACCATTGGGAGGACCCTGAATAGCTGGTGGGCGATAAGATCTCTCTGGTATAGCACTGAAATAAGGTCGCACTAGAGCACCTTGAGGAGGTGGTGGTGCTGGATATGGGGTCCTGCTGGACTGCCCTCTCACGAACTGGCCTCTACCCCCAGACGGAGCACCTCTGAACTCTCAAGAATACCTGAACCACCTATCTCACATAACCTGCTCTCGGCTCCGCTGACGTACACCCTCAATCCTGCGAGCTATCTCCACGACTAACTCATAAGAAGTACCCATATCAACCTCTCGATCCATAGTGGCCTAAATGCCAGTATGTAAACCCACAACGAACCTCCGCACTCTCTCCGCCTCAGTAAGGAGTATCATAAGTGCATGGCGAGATAACTCAGAGAACATTGCCTCATAATAGGTCACTGACATCTGACCCTGCTGGAGTTGCTCAAACTGAAACCGCAACTCTTCCCTCTGAGAGGGTGGAATATACATGTCCAGGAAAATACGGGTGAACCTGTCCCAAGTCATGGGAGGAGAATCTGCTGGTCTGCCAAGAACATAAGACTGCCACCATCTACGGGCTCTGCCCTCTAGTTGAAAAGTAGAAAAGTCTACCCCATGAGACTCCAATATCCTTATGTTGTAAAGTCTATCCTTGCACCGATCAATGAAATCCTGGGGATCCTCATGTCGCTCACCCCCAAAGACAAGAGGATGTAGTCTAGTCCATCTATCCAATAGTTTCTGAGGATCAGTGACTGCAGTTGGCCTGGGATCAGGTGTAGCTACTGCCACTGGCTAGGCTCCACCCACGGGTAGTGTACCTTGGGTCTGATATACAGCAGTTGCCTGCCTATGAGCCTACGCGGTAGGGGTCTATGCTCCCCCGCCCGCTTGGGATGTGGTTGGGTCTACCGGAAATAAACTGGGCTGAGTTATATTGTCCATGAACCGCAGCATACGACCCATAACATCCTGGAATCCCGGTGCAGATGTGAAGTCCACCGGAGCTGGCTCTGCCACAGGCACCTCACCCTGTTCCTCAACAATGGGGTTCTCTACTGGATCCACTGGCGGCATAACTGGAACAGTCCTGGGACGTCCTCGCCCTCTACCACGGGCTAGAGCCTCCCTCGACCTCTGCCTCGGCCTCTAGTAAGTGGGGAGTAGCTCTTCCCTGGTCTGGAACCTCATTAGACCTGCTCTCACCATCTCTGAGAGAATAAGAGAAGGATATTTAGTACTACATTAATTGCACGATGGAATAGGAAGAAATGTAGTTTCCTAACACCCTATAGCCTCTCGAAGATAAGTATAGGCGTCTCTATACCGATCCGCAAGGCTCTATTAGGTCTGCTCATAACTTGTGAGACCTACGTGAACCTAGTGCTCTGATACCATGTTGTCACGACCCAATTTCGCCTATAGGTCGTGATGGCGCCCAACACTACAACTAGGCAAGCCAACAAATAAATTAAACATATATCAATTATTTTCAGAATAATTTTCTAAGAAATTTTATTATTTTACTAGCAATATTAAGAAATTAGAAAAGATACTGATTAACTTAAATCCAAGAAAATAATAAAATTCCAAATTCTACCAATGTGTGTGCCAAGACCTGGTGTCACAAGTGTATGAGCATCTAGTAGATTATACAAAACTCCAAAATACTTTTTGAAATAAAAATAGACAGAATGAAAATACAAGGAGAGGCACTGGTAGCGACAAAACGGCGTAGCAAGACAGCTCACCACTACACCTCTGGATAACGTGGATGTGCGATGATAGGTCCTCCACTAGTACCTGTCTTAGATCTTGCACAAAATGTGCAGCACGTGTAGCATGAGTACGTAAACAACTACCCAGTGAGTATCAAGCCTAATATCGAAGTGGTAGAGACGCGATGGCTGACTTTGACACTCACTAAGAGTCAATAACAATAAATAAAATAAAAATAGTAACATATAGATCAACAAGATTTATAGAATTTACAATGATTGTCTTTAACTACCAGAAATAATTACATTCCTTCAAATGCAACAATTCTCAATATATTAATTAAATTCCTTCAATTCTAATAAATTTCTAGTTTATGAATTAGCCTCATTTACAGGAATAACAATAATTTCCTTAACAGGCAGAGATAATTAATTCTTTAAATTTTAAAGATATTCAATTTATCAATTATCTTCACAAGCTGCAATAAACTATCAAAGTATCGTGTAATTATTATTATTAGACACGATTTCTGCCGAGGTCGTACGACCCGATCTAGAGTGTCGTGTACACTGCCGAGGAACGTGTGGCGCGATCCATAGATGCATCTATCTTGCCGAGGCGTTCGGCCCGCTCCACAAGAAAGGATGACATTTTCTTATGTACCTCCGGAAGGAGAGTATATTTATTATAAGATCAATTCGAGAGGATGAATAATTTTTTTTAATAATTAATTAATTTAAATAGAAAATTAAGCATATGAGATTTTCATCTTTTAATATTTTCACCTAACAATTCATAATATATAAATATATATCAATTAATTTTAATTAAGTAAAGAATAAAACTTGCACAAATAATTCATGCTTTGAGTCCTATACTACCCGGACTTTAGCATTAATAGTAGGTACGCACGGACTGTCGTCACCCCGTGCGTACGTAGCCCCCACAATTAGCAACAATTATTAATTTAATTACCTATGGGGTAATGTTTCGTCCACAAGATTAGACAAAAGACTTACCTCAACTTGCTCCGATTTAATCTAATAGTAGGCCTTTTCCTCGATTATCCAACTCTGAATGGCTTGAATCTAGCCAAAATAATTCGATACAATCACTAAGAATTATAGGAATCAATTTCATAAGAAAATACTACATTTTTCAATAAAATCCAAAATTAATTAAAACTTCGTTCGTGGGGCCCACGTCTTGAAACCCAATGAAAGTTATGAAATCCGACAACCCATTCAATTACGAGTCCAACCATACCGGTTTCACTCAAATCTGACTCTGAATCGATACCGAAATCTCAAAAATTCGTTTCTATGAGATTTCTAATAATTTTTCAAAATTTCAATCTCAAAACACTAATTAAATGGATAAAAAAATGATATATTCGTGTATATTGACCAAATTCGAGTTAGAATCACTTACCCAAATGTATTTACATGAAAATCTATCAAAAGCCGCCTCTGCTCAAGCTCCAAATTGTTAAACATGGTGTATGGGTCGAATGCCATCCTTTATAATTCTGCCCAGGCAGCCCTCGATCATGACCCTCGATCATGGCCTCGATCCTCACCCTCGATCGTGGCTTTGATCATGGCCCTTCAGCATGGGCCTTCGATCATGACCCTCAATCATGGCCTTGATCCTCGGCCTCGATCGTGGCTTCAATCATGGCCCTCGAGAATGGGTATTCTATAATGACCCTTGAGCCCGCCTCGATCGTGGCTTCAATTATGGCCTCAATCTTGGGCTCGATCACAGCCCAGAATTTCCAGCAGAAGAGAAAAATTGTAGCAGTTGGTTTAAGTCCAACTATTGATCCGTTAACTATCCGAAACTCAACCGAGGCCCTCAGGACCTCAACCAAATATACCAACAAGTCCTAAAATATCATACGAACTTATTTGAAACCTCGAATCTCATAAAATGACGCTAAAACCACGAATCATGCTCCAATTCAAGCTTAATGAAACTTAAAATTTCTAACTTTTTCATTTGATGTCGAAACCTATCAAATCAAGTCCGATTGACCTCAATTTTTTCACACAAGTCATAAATGACATAACATAGCTATGAAAATTTTCGGAACTTGATTCCGACTCCGGTATAAAAAAAGTCAACTCCCCGGTCAAACTTCCAAACTTAAATTCCTATTTTAACCGTTTCAAGCCAAATTTAATTACAGACTTCCAAATAAAATTTCGAACACGCCCCTAAGTCCAAAATCACCATACAGAGCTGTTGGAATCATCAAAATTCTATTCCGGGGTCGTTTTCTCAAAATGTTGACCGAAGTCAAACTTAGCATTTTAAGGCCAACTTAAGGAACCAAGTGTTCCAATTTCAACCCAAACACTTCCAAATCCCGAACCAACCATCCCCGCAAATCATAAATTAATTAAAGCACATACGTGAAGTTTTATTTAAAGGAACAGGGTTTTAAAAGTTAAAATAACCGATTGGGTCATTACAGACCTAGACCGAACCATGAACACCCCTAGATGTGTCATAACAAGGGCTCAAGTCAAATTTTCATATTTCCAAAAGTGAGCTCTGGAGAAAGCTGTAAGCAAATTTGCAAGTAGATGAAAACATCGATTACGGTAATATATTGCCCTCTTAATATTGTACCTGAGAAGATAAAGTTAATGAAACGATAGTAAAGAGAACAAAGGAAGATCACAAATCTTTTACATTAAAGTTCTAGAGTATAACAAAGTATCAAAGAAAGCTGAAGATGTACTTCATATGAAGTGGAATTTATTTGATTCCTATTTTAGAAAGGAGCAGTCTGCATCTGTAACACCCCCAGACTTTAGACAGAGTCCGACATCGGCAAAACACAAGAGTGGTATCTGTCATGACCCAAAACTTCCTCCGTAAAACGTTGTGATGGCACCTACGCTATACGGCTAGGTAAGCCTATCAAATGCGAAAATAACAAAAGCGGAAGTAAAACTTAACAACTAACTGCAACAGATAACTAAATAACTAGTAGTAATGCCGCTCGACATATACAATAACCAACACTCTAGTAATACACAGTATTCCCAAAACTCAGAACATCATAAGTCACAAGCTACATGAGGAACTAATATCTCTATACACCAGAGTCTAATAAAAAAAGTACAAAAGGTAATTGACATAGGGGAGAATAGAAGGGGACTCCGAGGTCTGCGAACGCGGAAGATGTACCTTGAACTCTCCCTACAATAGCAAGCACTCTCATCTAATAGCGGGGCTAATAAGAAGTACCTGGATCTGCACACAAAAACATATGCAGAAGAGTAGCATGAGTACACCACAACAGTACCCAGTAAGTGCCAAGCCTAACCTCGGTCGAGTAGTGAGGAGGTCAGGTCAGGCCCACTGGTATATAATAAATAAAGCAGGGGAATATAACAGTATATTAAGAGACTAGAATTTAATAAAAGAAAAACACAGCAAAAATAGCAGTACAACACATAGGGGGTAAACAACAGGGGATCTCCCGAGATACCGTCTCGTAGTCCCAAAGTAAATAAGCAAAGAGAATATCCCAAGGTACCGCCTCGTAGTCTCAAAAGTAAATGTGCAGGGAGAACTCCCGAGGTACCACCTCGTAGTCTCAAAAGTAAATATGAAGGGAGAACTCCCGAGGAACCGCCTCGTAGTCTCAAAAGTAAATGTGCAGGGAGAACTCCCGAGGTACCACCTCGTAGTCTCAAAAGTAAATATGAAGGGAGAACTCCCGAGGAACCGCCTCGTAGTCTCAAAAGTAAATGTGCAGGGAGAACTCCCGAGGTACCACCTCGTAGTCTCAAAAGTAAATATGAAGGGAGAACTCCCGAGGAACCGCCTCGTAGTCTCAAAAGTAAATGTGTAGGGAGAACTCCCTAGGAACCACCTCGTAGTCTCAAAAGTAAACACACAGCTCAAACCGATAAATACAACAGTTAACGACGATAATTCTACAGTTAAGAGTGATAAAGAACAAGGAAAAATAGGAAATCAACTAGGCATGCTGCATAGAGTTTAAGTAAGCAGTTAAAGCAATTAGACATGTGATATTAGACTAAACAAGATAGCTACACTTATTGGTATAACTCAACTAAGAATGAAAACAGGTTGCTACTCAGTAAACAATCAGGTTTTTCAACAATAGCCCGTGGACACACCGTTCACCTCGCGTACACGGTTCTCACATATCACAACCGTACCAAATCCTAAGGGGATTCCCCCCCCCCCCCCACACACACACAAGGTTAGGCAAGCCCTTTACCTCGAACAAAGCTTAATCAATGTGTAAGAATGCCCTTTTCCTCGATTATCCAACTCCGAATGGCCCAAATCTAGCCAAAAACAATTACATATCATAAATACAACTATAATAGACTAATCTAATTAATGAAACCAAGACTTTAACAAAATTTTTGAAAATCGTCCTAAAAGGTCGACCCGGGCCCACGTCCCAGAATCGGATAAAAGCCACAAAATACGAACACCCATTCACTCACGAGTTCACTCGTACCAAAATTATCAAAATCCGATATCAAAATCCCAATCAAAACTCAAAAACTTAGTTGAAGAACTTCTCCCATTTTTCCCAAATTGCTCAACCAAATTCCTTAATTAAATGATGAAATCAACTATAGATTAGTGTAATATAACCATAAACAAGTTAAGAATCATTACCCCAAAGTTCTCTCTGAAAAATCCTTGAATTATCGCCTCAATCCGAGATCTCAAAGACCCAAAATGAAAATGAGATCAAACCCTCTAAATTTCCCCTTTTCTGCTCAGCGATCTCGCACCTGCGGACCTCTAGTCGCACTTGCGACGCCGCACCTGTGGAAATTCCATCGCAGGTGCGGAAATGACTTAAGAGGGCTGGGTCCACTTCTGTGATGAGGTGGCCGCACCTGCAATGGAAATTAGAAATGACTTAAGAGGGATGGGTCCACTTCTGCGATGAGGTGGCCGCACCTGCGCGCCCACTTATGTGTTCCTTTCACCGCTCCTGTGAGTCAACTTCTGTGAGACTCTGACTGCTTTTGCGGTCCTTTTCACCGCTCATATGAATCTGCTTCTGCGAGACTCTGACCGCTTCTACTGTTCCGACTGGGCAGGCCTATAATTACTTCTGCGGCTCGATGGCTGCTTCTGCGGTGCCGCACCTGCGGCCCAAAATGCACAGGTGGAATTACACAAGGTGTAGCAACTTCAGCCAATCCAACACATTTCCAAATGATCTGTTAACCACCCGAAATCAACCCGAGACCCCGGGACCTCAACCAAACATACCAACAAGTCCTAAAACATCATACAAACATAGTCAAGCCCTCAAATCACATCGAACAACAACAAAAGCATGAATCACACACCAAATCAAACTTAATGAACTTGGAACTTTAAACTTCCACAACCGATGCAAAAACCTATCAAATCACGTCGGATTGACCTCAAATTTCGCACATAAGTGATAATTGACATTTTAGACTTACTCAAACTTTCGGAATCAATATTCAACCCCGATATCAAAAAGTCCACTACCAGTCAAAATTCCCAAAAATTCGACTTTCGCCATTTCACGCCTAAATCTGCTACAGACCTCTAATTCACATTCCGTATACGCTCCTAAATCTAAATTCACCCAACGGACCTAACGGAACCAACGAAACACCATTCCAGAGTCGTCTTCTCACAGTTCCAACTACGGTAAAAAATCCTACGACTTAAGCTTCTATTTTAGGGACTAAGTGTCCCCAAACACTCCGAAACCACGAACAAAACCTCCCGACAAGTCACATAAGAAGAAAACAATACGTGGGAAGCAGTAAACAGGGGGTTGGGGATATTACTCTCAAAATAACTGGTCGGGTCGTTACAGTATTAGAGCCCCCTTGTGTTTTGGAAATGTGGGACTCTGTCTAATGTCTAGGGTGTTACATGCACCCCCTCTTATGGACTCAACGTCCTCACTGAGGTTTGCCCCACCGCATGGGATTCGCCTACACTTAGCAATGAGGTTTGCCCCGCCTAACTGAGATTTGCCTAAACTCAGTTGAACTCTAACTCAACATCGGCAAGGCTGACACAAGAGTGGCTCTGATACCATTTGTAACCGACCACCCTCTAGTGATATTGTCCGCTTTGGGCCCAGGCCTTCACGGATTTAAAATGTGTCACTAGGGTCTAAGGCTTGTTAACTTATATACCTAGTATCACTCTTGTGTTTTGCCATTGTGGGACTCTGTCAAAAGTCTGGGGTATTACAGCATCATTATGGAATGGAGAAAAAAAACAAGTTAAATAATACAACTGGAAATTCTGAGTTATTCATCTCTGATTTATCTTTATAATAGGAAACACACCAATAATTAAGAAGGGGTATAGGGGACGTATATACACTAAGAACTCTATATATATGCACCAAGAACCATTTCTTACATACAGACGCTATACAAATGCAAAAAAAACTAGAGTTTCAAAAAAGAGAGAAGCATAACGGAATGAGCGCTTCAAGTTCATCGAACATTTCCAATGAAGATTATTGGAAATGTTTTCGTGGAATGTGAGTCATTGTTATGAGAAAAATACATTTATAAAAGAGGCTATAGAAGCGCATCAACGGATGCACAAAACTCACTTGGTAATACTACAAGAGTGTGAAACGCACATCAAATGGAAAACTAGCACTAAACTTGAAAACTTGGTGTTACTATGGGACTAAGAACGCATCAACTGTGATATATCTTTTAGATATCACAAAGAAAACGCCAGAGCGATTGACAAATATATATCGGCAATTTATTCAGTTGGTTAAATATCCATTGGTTAATTTCAAATTTCATGGAGTTTATGGAGATCTAACATATGGTCTAGATATAGAACCATTTAAATTGACACTACATCCCGAGTCATGTAATAAGTTATATGATACATCATGAATTATGATCGGGGGGATGCTAATCTAACCCGCCCATCAGAGAGAAGTATCGGATCTCCAAATACAAAAGAGCAGATGAGTAACTTCATCAATTTTATGGCTAGCCCCGGTATTTTAGATTTAGATTTCTACCCCTTTACATATGCAGATACCAAATCACTACAAAGATTATCCAAACATGATAGGATAATCTGCACTTCAAAATTTTACACTTCATTTGAATGTGCAACACCAACGATTCTAGGAAGCGACATTTCAGACCATATTCCGATAAAGTTGAGCTTGGCACGCCAAGGTAAAGTTGCATAAGTGGAGAAGAAAATATTGGTATCCAAATAGTAGAATTAAATCTAATTGCAGTTGTGTTGGTTTTGTGAAACTACGAGATTGGAAGTTCTCTTCTCTTCCCCCCCCCCCCCCCTTATTTTTT
>AWOL01S0003991.1:120336-139440 GCA_000715115.1 Nicotiana otophora | reverse complement strand
CCCCCCCATTTTTTCTGGGCCATGAATAGTGGACTTCTACTAATGCTTTCAATTAGGGGTCTTGATAAGAACCCTGGAAAATTGAACCAAACCGAAAACTGAACCAAACCGACCAAAACAACTGATACTTTTTAGGCTTGGTTAGGTTTTTGTTTTGAATTTTAAAAACCGATCAAATTTGGATTGGTTTTGGTTTTAAACATAAAATAACCAAAAAAACCCGAACCACGCCGACTATAAAAGTAGCTATTTAAATTAATTATTATACCTATATATATGTATATTTTTATATAATGTTTCTAAAATTTTATGGTACATATTAGTCATTTGTATTTTTAGTCTAGTTCTTTGCTATTATAATAATCTAATTATTTGCCTTTACATTCTAGTTTTATTGGTAGTTTTCTTTTGCTAAGTACAAGAATTTATTTCATGATAAAAATAATCGATTTTTAATTGAGTACTTAAATTCTTCATCAATATTTTATTCAATTATCATCAATATGTCTTGAAAATGATAGATTTCTCAAAGAGCAATTGATTTGATAGTGTTACGTTGAAAATGTTGTCGCCGAAATATGCGTTTGGTAGTGTATGTCTCATATTTAAGAAAAAATAGATAAATAACTTAACAAACCGAAAAACTGACAAAACCCGACATAAACCGGGTCGATAAAAAACCGACTCAATTGGTTTGGTTCGGTTCCAATATTTGAAAAACCCACTTACTTGTTTTGGTCTCTTTTTAGGGAAAAACTGACCCAAACATAACCATGAACACCCCTAACTGTGTCATAGCGAGGGCTTAAGTCAAGTTTTCATATTTCAAAAGTGAGCTTTGCAAAAAACTATAAGCAAATTTGCAAGTAGATGAAAACACTAATTGCGGTAATATATTACCCTCTTAATGTAACGACCCGACTGGTCGTTTTGAGCTCTAGCACATCGTTCAGCAGTTTGAGGCCATGAGCAATTTCACTTCAGGTATTATGACTTGTACGCTCTGTCGGGATTGGAATTTTGGAAGTTTAGAGTTAATTTGAAAAGCAAATTCTCATTTCGGAAGCTTTAAGTTGAAGGAATTGACTAAGGTTGGATTTTTGAGTAAACAATCTCGGAATCGGGATTTGAAGGTTCCAACATGATCGTATGATGAAATCAGGCTTGGGCGTATGTCCGAGCGCTTCAACACCTATTGTGGAAGTTGGCATTTTGGAAGAATTTCATAAATTTGGGTTGAAGTGCATTTCAATATTATCAATGTCCGTTTGAGATTCTGAGTCTAGGAATAGCTCTGTATGGTGATTCTGGCATTAGGAGAGCGTCCGAAAGTAGATTCAGAGGTCCGTAGGTCATTTGGAGTCATTTGGCTAAAGCTGGAAATCTGAAGGTTTTTGAGAAGTTTGACCGGAAGTGCACTTTTTGATATTTGGGTCAGAATCCAATTCCGGAAGTTGGAGTAGGTCCGTAATTTCAAGTGTGACTTGTGTGAAAATTTTGAGGTCAATCAGACATGATTTGATAGGTTTCGGCATCGAATATAGAAGTTGAAGTTTCAAAGTTTATTAAGTTTGAATTGGGGTGAGATTCATGGTTTTGATATTGTTTGATGCGATTTGAGGCCTTGAGCAAGTTTGTGTCGTATTTTTCGGACAGGTTGGTATGATTGGACGAGGTATCACGACCCAATTTCCCCTCTGTGTGACATCGTGACGGAACCTAGTCTCTAAAACTAGGTAAGCCTAATATTTTGCGGAATAATGAAATAAAAATATAAATTTAACCAACTATTCAACAATACACAACAATCCCAAAACTCGGAACACCGTGAATCACAAACTACAGGAGGAAAATCTAGTGTCTCTAAACATCAGAGTCTATCAAAAGAAAATACATAATATAATGGACATGGGGAAGAGTAGAAGGGGACTCCGAGGTCTGCGGACGCGGTAGATATACCTTGAAGTCTCCAAGTTGTCCCGACTCACTAATAGCGTTGCTGATAAGGAGCACCTGGATCTGCACACACAAAAATATCATGTGCAGAGAGTAGCATGAGTACACCACAATCGGTACCTAGTAAGTTCCAATCCTAACCTCGGTCGAGTAGTGATGAGGTCAGGTCAGGGCCCTACTGGTAAATATATAATAAAACAAGATAGAGTGTAATACCGCAATAAAATAAAGGTTGAAATCAAACAACAATGAAATCATAGAAGGTAACAGCTCAGTACACAGAAACACAATAGGGGATCTCCTGAAGATACCGTCTCGTAGTCCCAAACGTAAATGTGCAGTACAGGGGGATCACCCGGAATACAATTTTGTAGTCCCAAAGTAAATATGCAATAAAGGAGGATCTCCCGGAATACCGTTTCGTAGTCCCAAAGTAAATATGCATTACATGGGGATCTCCCAGAATACCGTTCCGTAGTCCCAGAGTAAATATGCAGTACATGGGGATCTCCCGGAATACCGTTCCGTAGTCTCAAAGTAAATATGCAGTACAAGGGGATCTCCCGGAATACGTAGTCCCAAAGTAAATATGCAGCAAAAACAATAGAATTCAATAGTTACGGCACAAAAATTCTACAGTTCAACCTAAGTACCAGTTAAGGAAAGACAGGTAAATTCACTAAACATGCTGCACGTAGTTCAAGTAAACAGCTAAGGCAAGTAGGCATGCTATGCTAATCTAGCAGGATACTACACATGCTGATGAAACTCAAATAAGAAAGAAATCAGGTTATTAATTAGTAGAAAATTGGGTTTTTACACAATTAGCATGTGTACGTACTCGTCACCTCTTGTACATGACACTCATATATCAAAAATAGTACAAATCTTACGGGGAGTTCCCCCACACAAGGTTAGGCAAGCCACTTACCTTGAACCAAGCTCAATCAATCGGTAAGAATGCCTTTCCCACGAATATCCAGCTCCGAATGGCCCAAATCTAACCAAAAGCAATTACATATCATAAATACAACCATAATAGACTCATCTAAATAATTAAATCAATATTTTAACAAATATTCTGAAATTCGCCCTAAAAAGTCGACCCAGGACCACGTCTCGGAATTGAGTGAAAAGTCACAAAATCTGAAAGCTCACTCACTCACGAGTCTAACCATATCAAATTTACTAAAATCTGACACCAAATGGTCCTTCAAATCCATAATTCAAACTTTCCAAATCCCTAGTCTCAAACTCCCAAATTCCACCTTAAATACACACTAACTAGATGAAAAAATAAATAGCTATGTAAGATTATGGAGCAAAATAAGCACAAGGGACTTACCTCAAGAAATCTCTCGAAAATGCTCTCAAAATTCGCCCTAAACCGAGTTTGCAAAGCCAAAATGGTAAGAATCGCGAAGCCCTTCGGTTTTAACCACTGCCCAGGTATTTCCGCACCTGTGGAGCCAAAGCTCGCACCTATAGGTACGCTTGTGCGGAAAAATGTGCGCATTTATGCAAATCACTTACCCCCTCTGCCTCTGCACCTACGATGAAAGGGCCGCTCCTGCGCGTGCACGCCTACGGAAATCCCTTCCGCTTCTGCGGACCTTGCGCACCTCCGATGAACCTAACGCATCTGCGGGCATCGCAGATGCGGAATTCACCTCGCACCTCAAACGTTTTGATCTGTTAAGCACTCGAAACTCACCCGAGGCCCCCAGGACCTCAACCAAACATACCAACCAATCCTAAAACACCATATGAACTTAGTCGAGCCCGCAAATCATATCAACTAACGCTAAAATCACAAATCATCCTCCGATTCAAACTTTAAGAACTTGAAACTTTCAAATTCTACAACCGATGCCGAAACCAATCAAACCACGTCCGGTTGACCCCACAGTTTACATACAAGTCATATTCAACATTACGGACCTACTCCAACTTTCGAAATAGGAATCCGACCACGATATAAAAATTTCCACTACCGGTCCAAATTTCCAAAAATTCGACTTTTGCCATTTAAGCCTAAATAAGCTACGGACCTCCAAAACACAATCCAGACATGCTCCTAGGTCCAAAATCACCCAACGGAGCTAACGGAACCAACGAAACTCCATTCTGGAGTTGTCTTCACACAGTTCCGACTACAGTCAAAATCCTAAGACTTAAGCTCCCGTTTTAGGGACTAAGTGTCCCAAAACACTCTAAAACAAAAACAAAACCACCCGGCAAGTCACAATAGTAGAAATAATTATGGAAGAAGCATTTAAATAGGGGATCGGGGCTATATCTCTCAAAATGACCAGCCGGGTCGTTACATCCTTCCCCTTTAAAAACAATCATTTATCCTCAAGCGAGCATAAAGACATACCTGAAGTGGTGAAAAGGTGAAGGTAAAGGCTGCGCATAACATGCTCGGTCTCCCAAGTCGCCTCCTTGATCGGTTGTCCCCTCTATTGAACCTTCACAGAAGCAATGTTCTTTGACCTTAGCTTTCTGACCTGCCTCCGTAAAATAGTCACTGGCTCCTCAACATAAGATAGATCCTTGTCCAATTGGATTGAGCTGAAATCCAACACATGAGACGGATCGCCGTGATACTTCTGGAGCATAGAAATATGGAATACCGGATGAACTCCTGCTAGACTGGGAGGCAAGGAAAGCTTATGAGCAACCTCCCTAACTCGCCGCAACACCTCAAATGGACCAATGAACCTTGGGCCCAGCTTGCCCTTCTTTCCAAACCTCATAATGCCCTTCGTAGGCGAAACCAGGAGCAAGACTCGCTCTCCAACCATGAATTCCACATCGCGAACCTTCCGATACGCATAACTCTTCTGTATGGACTGGGCTGTGCGAAATCTATCCTGAATCACCTTAACCTTTTACAAGGTATCCTGAACCAAGTTCGTACCCAATAATTTGGCCTCGCCGGGCTCGAACCAACCCACTGAGGACCGACACCACCTACCATACAGAGCCTCATACGGTGCCATCTGAATGCTAGACTGATAACTATTATTGTAATCAAATTCTACAAGTGGCAAGAACTGGCCACAAACACCCCCAAAATCTATCACACACGCACGGAGCATATCCTCTAATATCTGAATAGTACGCTCGGACTGCCCGTACATCTGAGGGTGAAATGTTGTGCTCAACTCAACCCGAGTACCCAACTCATGTTGTACATCTCTCTAGAACCGTGATGTAAACTGCGTACCCCAATCAAAGATAATTGATACCGGTATTCCATGAAGCCTGACGATCTCACAGATGTAGATTCGAGCTAGCTGCTCGGAAGAATAGGTAGTCATCACATGAATGAAATGCGCCGACTTGGTCAGCCTGTCCACAATCACCCAAACTGCATCAAACCTCCGATGAGTCAGTGGGAGTCCAACAACAAAATCCATAGTGATCCGCTCCCATTTCCACTCCGGAATCTCTAACTTCTGAAGCAATCCACCTGGTCGTTGATGTTCATATTTTACCTGTTGGCAATTTAGACATCGAGCCACATACTCTATATGTTCTTCTTCATTCTCCTCCACCACTAATGTTGTTTCAAGTCTTGATACATCTTTGCGGCACCCGGATGAATAGATTACCGCAACCTGTGAGCCTACTGGAGAATCAACTCACGCAAACAATCTATATTGGGCACACATAGCCTCCCCTGCATCCTCAATGCACCATGATCTCCAATAGTGACCTCCTTAGCATCACCGTGCTGGACTGTGTCCTTAAGAACAAGCAGATGGGGGTCATCATACTGACGCTCCCTGATACGGTCATAAAGAGAAGACCGAGAGACCACACAAGCCAATACTCGACTCGGCTCAGAAATATCTAATCTCACAAACTGGCTAGCTAAGGCCTGAACATCCAACGCCATGGGCCTCTCTACTGTTGGTAGATATGCTAAGCTCCACAAACTCTCTGTCCGGCGACTCAAAGCATCGGCCACCACATTGGCCTTCCCAGGGTGGTTTAGAATAGTGATATCATAATCCTTAAGTAGCTCCAACCACCTCTTCTGACGCAAATTAAGATCCTTCTGCTTGAACAGATGCTACAAACTCTGGTGATCGGTGTAAATCTCAGAAGGAACATCGTACAAATAATGCCGCCAAATATTCAAGGCATGAACAATAGCTTCTAACTCAAGGTCATGGACATGATAGTTCTTTTCATGCGCCTTCAGTTGTCTGGACACGTAGGCAATCACCCTACCATCCTGCATCAACACCGCGCCGAGACCAATCCGTGATGCATCACAATATACAGTATAAAACCCCAAGCCTGTAGGCAATACCAATACTGGGGCCGTAGTCAAAGATGTCTTGAGCCTCTGAAAGCTCTCCTCACATTCCTATGTCCACCTGAACGGAACACCCTTCTGGGTCAGCCTGGTCATAGGTGCTGCAATAGATGAGAAACCCTCTACAAATCAACCGTAATACCCCGCCAAACCAAGAAAACTCCGAATCTCTGTAGTTGAGGATGGTCTGGGCTAACTTCGCACTGCTTTAATCTTCTTCGGATTCACATGGATCCCCTCACTTGATACTATATGACCCAAGAATTCCACTGAGTCTAGCCAAAACTCACACTTTAAAATTTTTGCATATAACTTCTTTTCTCTTAAGGTTTGAAGCACAGTCCTCAGGTGCTTCTCATGCTCCTCCCAACTCCGGGAGTATACCAAAATGTCGTCAATAAACACAATAACGAATGAGTCAAGATAAGGCCGGAACACACTGTGCATCAAGTGCATAAAAGCTGTTGGGGCATTGTTCAGCCCAAAAGACATAACAAGAAACTCATAGTGACCATATCTGGTCCTGAAAGCAGTCTTCGGGATATCTGGCTCCTGAATCTTCAACTGATGATATCCCAAATGTAAGTCAATCTTGGAAAACACTCTGGCACCCTGTAACTGATTCAATAAGTCATCAATATGAGGCAATGGATATCTGTTCTTCACTATGACTTTGTTCAACTGGCGGTAATCAATACACATCCGCATAGAACCATCCTTCTTCTTCACAAATAAGACAGGAGCACCCCAAGGTGATACATTGGGCTGAATGAAGCCCTTATAAATCAACTCCTGTAACTGCTCCTTCAACTCCTTCAACTCAGGAGGAGCCATATGATATGGAGGAATAGAGATAGGCTAAGTGCCCGGCAACAAATCAATGCCAAAATCAATATCTCTGTCGGGCGGCATGCCCGAAAGATCAGCTGGGAACACATCTCGGAAGTCCCTCACTACTAGAACTGACTTAACTGTAGGGGTATCAATAATGACATCTCTCACATAAGCTAGATACGCGTCATACCCTTCTCAACCATTCGTTGAGCTTTAAGAAGTGAAATAACTCTGCTGGAAGTATACTCTAAGGTACCTCTCCACTCTACTCATCACCTCATGTACACAGCGCTCATATATCAAAAACAGTACAAATCTTATGAGGAGTTCCCCCACACAAGGTTAGGCAAGCCACTTACCTCGAACCAAGCTCAATCAATCGGTACGAATTCCTTCCCCATGAATATCCGGCTATGAATGGCCCAAATCTAGACAAAAGCAATTACATATCATAAATACAACCATAATAGACTCATCTAATTAATTAAATCAGTATTTTAACAAAAATTCTGAAATTTGCCCTAAAAGGTTGACCCGGGCCCATGTCTCGGAATCGGGTATAAGTCACAAAATCCGAAATCCCATTCACTCACGAGTCTAACCATATCAAATTTACTAAAATCCGACACTAAATGGTTCTTCAAATCCACCATTCAAACTTTCCAAATCCCTAGTCTCAAACTCCCAAATTCCACCTTAAATACACACTAACTAGGTGAAAACATAAATGGGGAAGCAAGATTATTGATCAAAAGAAGCACAAGGGACTTATCTCAAGAAATCTCTCAAAAATGCTCTAAATAATCACCCTAAAACGAGTTTGCAAATTCCAAAATGACAAAAATCGCGAAGCCCATCGGATTTAACCATTGCCCAGGTATTTCCGCACCTGCGGAGCCTGGGCTCGTACCTGCGGGTGTGCTTGTGCGGAAAAATATGCGCATCTACGCAAATCACTTACCCCCTCTGCCTCCACACCTGGGATGACAGGGCCGCACCTGCTCGTGCGCGCTTGCAGAAATCCCTTCCGCTTTTGTAGACCTTGCACACTTGGGATAAACCTAAAGCATCTGCGAGCATCGCAGATGCGGAATTCACCTCGCACCTGCGACCCCTGGCACTCCTCCACCTTTCCACTTCTACGCTTTCCTCTTCACACGTGTGATCCCGCACCTATGGTCTCTCCACCGCAGGTGCGAAAATACTAGATTCCTGAAGACTTTAGCAACAACACAAATCCAACTTTCTGATCCGTTAAGCACTCGAAACTCACCCGAGGCCCCGGGACCTCAACCAAACATAACAACCAATCCTAAAACACCATACGAACTTAGTCGAGCCCTCAAATCACATCAACTAACGCTAAAATCACAAATCATCCTCCGATTCAATCTTAAAGAACTTGAAACTTCAAAATTAGACAACCGATGACGAAACCAACCAAACCACGTCTGATTGACCCCAAATTTTACATACAAGTCATATTCAACATTACGGACCTACTCCAACTTCCGAAATCGGAATCCGACCCCGATATAAAAATTTCCACAACCGGTCCAAATCTCAAAAAATTCGACTTTTGCCATTTCAAGCCTAAATAAGCTACAAACCTCCAAAACACAATTCAGACTCGCTCCTAAGTCCAAAAGCACCCAATGGAGCTAACGGAACCGACGAAACTCCATTCTGGAGTTGTCTTCACACAGTTTCGACTACGGTCAAAATCCTAAGACTTAAGCTCTCGTTTTAGGGACTAAGTGTCCCAAAACACTCCAAAAACCAAAACGAAACCTCCCAGCAAGTCACAATAGCAAAAATAATTATGGATGAAGTAGTTAAATAGGGGATTGGGGATATATCTCTAGTTTCCGGTGTGTTTTGGGTTGGTTTCGGATCAATTGTCCATTATTTTTTCTGTTGCTGATGCTGGTTCTGGTATCCTTCATCGCGAACGTGGGGAGGTATAGGTCATGAATGCGGAGAGGTTGACTGAGGAAACTACGCGAACGTGAAAGGCAAATTGCATACGGATAGAAGAAATGACGAGCTGGGCCTAAGGCCATTTGGCCTACGCGAACGCGAGGGGTCTGGGCAGCTGTCCTTCGCGAATGCAACCGGTATGACATGAACGCGACCGGTATGATGCAAACGCGAAGAGGAAAATTTGGGTCTGGAATCTTTGGCCTTCGCGAACGCGAAGAAGGGCGGACCTGGGCTGGGCAGAATGTTTTTAAGCGGGGTTAGAGTTCATTTCACCCATGTTTCACACGGCTTGGGGTGATATTCGGAGATTTTGAAGGTGGGATTTCATCATCAAGCCTGAGGTAAGTGATTTTTACTAGTTGTGAGTTACATACAAGGATTATACACGGATTATACATGGATTTAGACATGAAAATTTGTAGAAATTTGGGATTTTGAAGAAAAACCTTTTGGTATTTTGGATTTTGACCACAAATGTGGACATGGAAATGGGAATAAATCATATATTTGAGTTTATAAGGTTATGGGTGATGATTATCTTCAAAAAGTTTTGAAATTCAAGCACGTGGGCCCGAGAGTGATTTTATCAACTTTTCGAACAAAGTTGAAAATTGTTATAAAATGATTAATTATGAGTATTAGAGTATATTTGATTCGGTTGCGTCATATTTTACTAGTATTGGAGCGATGAGCACCAGCTTGAATTGTCAGAGCAGCTTTGGAGCTGGTTATGGAATTTCGGAGCAATGTAAGTCTCCTTTCTGACCTTGTAAGAGGGAATTAACCCCATAGGTGAACTAAATTATTATGTGATTCTATTTGTGGGGGCTACGTACGCACGAGGTAACGAGAGTCCGTACGTAGCTGCTAACTATGCCTATGTCCGGATAGTTTTAGGCTTACATTATGCCTTGTCGCAATTGTTGTTGAATTTATGTTTATTGCTTGCCTTGAAAGGAAGCGAGATTTAGTTAGCTTATTAAACGTTTCGAAATGAGTTGAAATTGAGGAAAAGTTGGGAACTTAAAGGTTTTCATTTGAACTTCGTATTTTTGAAAAGAATTGAGGAACAACATAATAACTTAATAAATCTATGTGTAACCACGTCACATGTATGTTTCGCGAGCGGGGTAATTTTCTTAAAGAGCTACAAGTTGAATTTCCCTTATTTTGAAAAGAATCACGAAAGAGATATGATTTTAAATGTTAAATTTATATTTTACCGGATCGCAAGTATGATACGCGAGCGGGAAAATTCCTTAAATTTATAGTTGACCGCGTCGCACGTATGATTCGCGAGCGGGGTATTTCCTTCTACCACTCTTATGGGATCGGGCCATTCGACTCGGCAGGATTTATGTACCACACTCTCATGGGAGCGGGTCGTTCGCCTCAGCAGGTTAATAGATGCATCTATGGTTCGCGCCGTTCGACCCTCGGCTGTGCACAATTTACTTTTATGTTGGATCGGGCCGTTCGCCTCGGCATTTCCTATATATTCATTATCCTCGTGGAATCGTGTGTAACATTTGGGAAGAAGCCAGTGTATCGGGGGGTTTTTCCCTAATTTGAATTATGACAACCACCACTTTGATGAGATCCACTACATTTATATATATATATATATATATATATATATATATGCTCCGGTTACGTAGGGAACTCGCTAGTTGAGAGCTTGAGTAAATTGTTAAAAGGGAAGTTGTACTACGCATTTTATCCTTGTTTGTTTCATATCTTTACTCTATCTTTACTGCACCTTACATTATTGATGGCCACAGTAAGTGTCGGAGTCGACCTCTCGTCACTACTTCTTTGAGGTTAGGCGGGACACTAACTGGGTACGCATTGATTTACGTACTCATACTACATTTGCTGCACGTTTGTGCAGGTACATATATGACTAGTGGCCTTGTGGGCATAGAGGCACGATTATTGCAGGGACTTAGGTGAGCTGCGTCTTATGTACGACCCGCAGCCAGCAGAGTCTCCTTCAGAGTATTGTACTTTCTTTCCTGTCCAAATTTGTATTTCGGACAGTTATTCTATTTTATTTTAAATTCCAAGAAAATGCGCATGCACTTGTGACACCGGGTTCTGGGATGATTATGGGAGGTTCAGTACTGAAATTGGAAAACATTGTTATTATTCTGTAAATTCATCTTTTACTAGTAAGGTTGAAGAAAATTTACGATTTCAAGAATATTAAAATGAGAATTTAATTAACTATTTAGTGTTAGCTTTCCTGACAGTGGTGTCCGACGCCATCACGAACTTTAACGGATTATGGGTCGTGAACTTAATATTGTACCTGAGAAGATAAAGTTAAAAAAAAGACAGTAAAGAGAACAAAGGAAGATCTCAAACTTTTTACATGAAAGTTCTAGAGTACGACAAAGTATCAAAGAAAGCTGAAGATGTACTTCATATGAAGTGGAAATTATTTGTTTCCTATTTTAGAAAGGAGCAGTCTGCATCTGTAACACCCCAGACTTTAGCCAGAGTCCTACATCGGCAAAACACAAAAGTGGTATCTATCACGACCCAAAACTCCCTCCGTAAAACGTCGTGATGGTACCTACTCTCTACAACTAGGTAAGCCTATCAAATGTGGAAATAACAAAAATAGAAGTAAAACTTAACAACTAACTGCAACATATAACTAAATAACTGGTAGCAATGACCGCTCAGCATGTACAATAACCAACACTCTAGTAATACACAGTATTCCCAAAACCCGAAACATCATAAGTCACAAGCTACAGGAGGAAACTAATATCTCTATACACCAGAGTCTAATAAAAGAAGTACAGAAGGTAATTGACATAGGGGAGAATAAAAGGGGACTCCGAGGTCTGCGGACGCGGCAGATGTACCTTGAAGTCTCCGTATAATAGCAAGCACTCTCAGCTAATAGCAGGGCTGATAAGAAGTACCTGGATCTGCACAGAAAAATATGTGCAGAAGAGTAGCATAAGTACACTGCAACGGTAACCAGTAAGTGCCAAGCCTATCCTCGGTCGAGTAGTGACGAGGTCAGGTCAGGCCCACTGGTATATAATAAATAATGCAGGGGAATATAACAGTATATTAAGAGACTGGAATTTAACAAAAGGAAAACATAGCAAAAATAGCAGAACAACACACATGGGGTCAACAATAGGGGATCTCCCGAGATACCGTCTCATAGTCCCAAAGTAAATAAGCAAAGAGAATCTCCCGAGGTACCGCCTCGTAGTCTCAAAAGTAAATGTATAGGGAGAACTCCCGAGGTACCGCCTCATAGTCTCAAAAGTAAATATACAGGAAGAACTCCCGAGGTACCGCCTCGCAGTCTCAAAAGTAAATATTCAAGGGGAACTCCCGAGGAACCACCTCGTAGTCTCAAAAGTAAACCTATAGCTCAAGCAATAAATACAACAGTTAACAACCATAATGCTATAGTTAAGACTGATAAAGAACAAGGAAAAATAGGAAATCAACTAGGCATGCTGCACAGAGTTCAAGTAAGCAGTTAAAGTATGTAGACATGCGATATTAGACTAAATAGGATAACTACACATGTTGATATAACTCAATTAAGAATGAAAGTAGGTTACTACTCAGTAAAAAATCAGGTTTTTCCACAATAGCCCGTGTACGCACCCGTCACCTCGCGTACACGGCGTTCACATATCACAATTGTGCCAAATCCTAAGGGGATTTCCCCCACACAAGGTTAGGCAAGCCACTTACCTCGAACCAGGCTCAATCAATCAGTAAGAATGCCCTTTCCTTGATTATCCGACTCTGAATGGCACAAATCTAGCCAAAAACAATTACATATCATAAATACAACTATAATAGTCTAATCTAATTAATGAAATCAAGACTTCAACAAAAAATTTGAAAATTCTCCTAATAGGTCGACCTGGGCCTACGTATCAGAATCAGATAAGAAACACAAAATACGAACACCCATTCACTCACGAGTTCACTCGTACCAAAATTATCCAAATTCGATATCAAAATCCCAATAAAAACTTAAAAGCTTAGTTCAAGAACTTCTCCCATTTTTCCCAAAGTTCTCAACCTAATTCCTTAATTAAATGATGGAATCAACTATAGATTAGTGGAATATAACCATAAATGAGTTAAGAATAATTACCACAAAGTTCTCTCTGAAAAATCCTTGAATTATCGCCTCAATCAGAGCTCTCAAAGACCCAAAATGAAAATGAGATCAAACCCTCGAAATTTTCCCTTTTCTGCTCAGCGATCTTGCACCTGCGGACCTCTAGTCGCACCTTTGGAAATTCCATCGTAGGTGCAGAAATAACATAAGAGGGTTGGGTCCGCTTCTGCGATGAGGTGGTCGGACCTGCGCATCCGCTTTTGCGAGACTCTGACCGCTTTTGTGGTCCCTTTCACCGCTCCTGCGAGACTCTGACCGCTTTTGCGGTCCCGGCTGGGCAGGCCCATAATCGCTTCTGTGGCTCGGTGGCTAGTTCTGCGGTGCCACACCTGCGTCCCAAAATGCGTAGGTGTTATTACACTAGGCGCAGCAACTTCAGCAAATCCAACACATTTCCAAATGATCTGTTAACCACTCGAAATCAACCTGAGGCCCCTGAGACCTCAACCAAACATACCAACAAGTCCTAAAACATCATACAAAATTTGTCCAGCCCTCAAATCATATTGAACAACAACAAAAGCATGAATCACACTCCAAATCAAACTTAATGAACTTGGAACTTCAAACTTCCACAACCGATGCCAAAGCCTATCAAATCACGTCCGCTTGACCTCAAATTTTTCACACAAGTCATAATTGACATTTCATACCTACTCCAACTTCTGCAATCAGAATCTGAGCCCGATATGAAAAAGTACACTAGCGGTCAAACTTCCTAAAAACTTGACTTTCGCCATTTCAAGCCTAAATCGGCTACAGACCTCCAATTCACGTTCCAGACACGCTCCTAAGTCCAAATTCACCCAACGAAGCTAACGCAACCGACGAAACTCCATTTCGGAGTCGTCTTCTCATAGTTCCAACTGTGATAAAAAATCCTAAGACTTAAGCTTCTGGTTTAGGGACTAAGTGTCCCAAAACACTCTGAAACTACGAACAACACCTCCCGACAAGTCACATAAGCAGAAAATGATATGGGGGGAAAGGTAAATAGGGGATCAAGGCTATTACTCTTAAAATGATCGGTTGGGTCGCTACAGTATCAGAGCCCTCTTGTATTTTGGCGATGTGGGACTCTGTCTAATGTCTGGGGTGTTACATAAACCCCCTCTTATGGACTCAATGTACTCGCTGAGGTTTGCCCCACCGAATGGGATTTGCCTATACTCAGCACTGAGGTTTGCCCCGCCTAATCGAGATTTGCCTAAATTAAGTTGAACTCTGACCCAACATTTGCAAGGCTGACACAAGAGTGGCTCTGATACCATTTGTAACAAACCATCCGCTAGTGATATTGTCCACTCTGGGTCTGGGCCCCTACGGGTTTAAAACGTGTCACTAAGGTCTACGGCTTCTTAACTTATATACCCAACATCCCTCTTGTGTTTTGCCGATTTGGGACTCTATCTAAAGTCTGGGTAGTTACATACACCCCCTCTTATGGACTCAGCATCCTCGCTGAGGTGCCCCACTGCATGGGATTTTCCTAGACTCAGCACTGAGGTTTGCCCCACCTAACCGGGATTTTCCTAAACTCAGTTGAACTTTGATCCACCATCAACATGGCTGACACAAGAGTGGCTCTGATACGATTTGCAGCAGACCAGCCCGCTAGTAATATTGTCCGCTCTAGGCCTAGTCCTTCACGGATTTAAAATGTATCACTAGGGTCTAAGGCTCGTTAACTTATATACCCAGCATGACTCTTGTGTTTTGCCTATGTGGGACTCTTTCTAATGTCTGGGGTGTTACAAAATCATTATGGAATTGAGAAAAAAAACAAGTTAAATAATACAACTGGAAATTCTGAGTTTTTCATCTATGATTTATCTTTAGAATAGAAAACACACCAATAATTAAGAAGGGGTGTAGGGGATGCATATACACCAAGAACTCTATATATATGCACCAAGAAACAGTTCTTGCTTACGAACGCTATACAAATTCATAAACAAAAACTAGAGTTTGAAAAAAGAGAGAAGCATAATAGAATGAGCGCTTCAAGTTCATCGAACATTTCCAATGAAGAGTATTGGAAATTATTTTGTGGAATGTCAGTCAGTGTTATGAGAAAAATATATTTAGAAAAGAGGTTATAGAAGCGTATCTAGGGATGCACAAACGTCACTTGGTAATACTGCAAGAGTGTGCAATGCATATCAAATGGAAAACTAGCACTAAACATGAAAACTTGGTGTTACTATGGGACAAAGAACGCATCAATTGTGATATATCATTTAGATATCACAAAGAAAATGCTAGAGGGATTGACAAATATATATCGACAAATATTCAGTTGGTTAAATATCCATCGGTTAAGTTCGAATATCATATAGTTTATGGAGATCTAACATATGGTCTAGATTTAGAACCATTAAAATTGACACCACATTCTGAGTCGGGTAGTAAGTTATATGATACATCATGACCTATGATTGGGGGAAGCTAATCTAACCTGCCCATCAAAGAGAAGCATTAGATCTCTAAATACAAAAGAGCAGATGAGTAACTTCATCAATTTTATGGCTATCCCCGGTATTTTAGATATAGATTTCAGCCCCTTTACATATGGAGATACCAAATCACTACTAAGATTATCCAAACTTGATAGGATAATCTGCACTTCGAAATTTTACACTTCATTTGAACGTGTAACACCAACGATTCTAGGAAGTGACATTTCGACCTGTATGCCGATACAGTTGAGGTTGGCACGACCAGGTAAAGTTGTACAAGTGGAGAAGAAAACATTGGTATCCAAATAGGTACTATGTGAGAATTAAGTCCAATTGCAGCTGTGTTGTTTTTGTGAAACTACGAGATTGGCAGTTCTCTTCTCTCCCCCCCCCCCTCCCCTTTTTTCAAGGCCATGAACAGTGTATTTCTACTAATGCTTTCAATTATGGGTGTTCATAAGAACTCGAAAAATCAAACCAAACCAAGAAGAAAAACGATACTTTTTAGGTTTGGCTGGGTTTTGGTTTTGAATTTTAAAAACCGATAAAATTTGGTTTGGTTTTAGTTTTAATCAAAAAATAACCAAAAAAACCTAACCAAACCGACTATAAAAGTAGTTATTTTGAATTTATTATTACACCTATATATATGTATATTTTTATATAAAATTTATAAAACTGTATTGTACATATTAGTCATTTGTATTTTTAGTCTAGTACTTTTCTATTATAATAATCTAATTCTTTGCCTTTACATTTTAGTTTGATTGGTAGTTTTATTTTACCAATTACAAGAATTTATTTCATGTTAAAAATAATCGATTTTTAATCGAGTACTTAAATTCTTCATCACTATTTGATTCGATAATCATCAATATATCTTGAAAATGATAGATTTCTCAAAGTGCAATTTATTTGATAGTGTTACGTTGAAAATTTAGTCGACGGAATATGTGTTTGGTAGTGTATGTATGATATTTAAGAAAAAAACCGATAAATAACCGAAAACCGACATAAACCGAATCGATAAAAACATACTCAATTGGTTTGGTTTGGTTCCAATATTTGAAAAACCCACTTACTTGGTTTGGTTTCCTTTTAGGAAAAAACCAACCTAAACCAAACCATGAACACCCATAGTTGTGTCATAGCGAGGGCTCAAGTCAGTTTTTCATATTTCCAAAAGTGAGCTCTACAGAAAGCTGTAAGCAAATTTGCAAGTAGATGAAAACACCGGTTGTGATAATATATTACCCTCTTAATATTGTACCTGAGAAGATAAAGTTTAAAAAAGACAGTAAAGAGAACAAAGGAAGATCTCAAATCGTTTACATTAAAGTTCTAGAGTACTACAAAGTATCAAATAAAGCTGAAGATGTACTTCATATGAAGTGGAATTTATTTGGTTCCTATTTTAGAAAGGAGCAGTATGCATCTCTAACACTCCAGACTTTAGACAGAGTCCCACGTTGGCAAAACACAAGAGTGGTATCACATCCCTCTTGTGTTTTGGCGATGTGGGACTCTGTCTAAAGCCTAGGGTGTTACATACACCCCCTCTTATGGACTCAGTGTCCTAGTTGAGGTTTGCCCCACCGCATGGGATTCACCTACACTCAGCACTGAGTATTGCCCCGCATAACTAAGATTTGCCTATATTAAATTGAACTCTGACCCAACACCGGCAAGGCTGACACAAGAGTGGCTCTGATACCATTTATAAATGACCAACCCGCAAGTGATATTGTCCGCTCTGGGCTAGGCCCTCACCGGTTTAAAATGCATCACTAAGGTCTAAGGCTTGTTAACTTATATACCCAACATCCCTCTTATGATTTGCCGATGTGGAACTTTATCTAAAGTTTGGGACATTACATACACCCCCTCTTATGGACTCAGCGTCCTCACTGAGGTTTTCCCCACCGTATGGGATTCGCCTAGACTCAGCATTGAGGTTTGCCCCGCCTAATTGGGATTCGCCTAAACTCAGTTGAACTCTAACACACCATTAACATGGCTGACACAAGAGTGGCTTTGATACCATTTGTAGCAGACCAGCCCGCTAGTGATATTGTCTGCTCCTGGCCTAGGCCTTCACGGATTTAAAATGTGTCACTAGGGTCTAAGATTTGTTTACTTACATACCCAGCATCACTCTTGTGTTTTGCCGATGTGGGACTCTTTCTAAAGTTTGGGGTATTACAACATCATTATGGAATGGAGTAAAAAAAAACAAGTTAAATAATACAACTGGAAATTCTGAGTTTTTCGTCTCTGATTTATCTTTAGGATAGGAAAAACATCAATAATTAATAAGGGGTGTAGGGTACTCATATACACTAATAACTCTATATATATGCACCAAGAACCATTTCTTACTTAGAGACGATATACAAATTCAAAAACAAAAGAGAACTAGAGTTTGAAAAAAGAGAGAAGCATAACAAAATGAGCGCTTCAAGTTCATCAAACAATTCCAATGAAGATTATTGGAAATTGTTTCGTGGAATGTCAATAACTTTTATGAGAAAAATACATTTATAAAAGAGGCTATAGAAGCGTATCTACGGATGCACAAACCTCACTTGGTAATACTACAAAAGTGCGAAACGCAAATCAAATGGAAAACTAGTACTAAACATGAAAACTTGGTGTTACTATGGGACAAAGAATGCATCAACTGTGATATATCTTTTAGATATCACAAAGAAAATTCCAGAGGGATTGAAAAATATATATCGACAAATATTCAACTAGTTAAATATCCATCGGTTAAGTTCAAATTTCATGGAGTTTTTGGAGATCTAACATATGGTCTAGATTTAGAATCATTACAATTGACACCACATCCTGAATCACGTAATAAGTTATATGATACATCATGACCTATGATCGGGAGATGCTAATCCAACCCGCCCATCAGAGAGAAGCATCAGATCTCCAAATACAAAAGAGCGAATGAGTAACTTCATCAATTTTATGGCTATCCCTGGTATTTTAGATTTAAATTGCAGCCCCTTTACATATGGAGATACCAAATCACCACAAAGATTATCCAAACTTGATAGGATAATCTGCACTTCAAAATTTTATACTTCATTTGAACTTGTAACACTAACGATTCTAGGAAGTGACATTTCAGACCATATGCCGATAAAGTTGAGGTTGGCACGCCTAGGTAAAGTTGCACAAATGGAGAAGAAAAAACTGGTATACAAATAGGCACTATGTGAGAATTAAGTACAATTGAAGTTGTGTTGGCTTTGTGAAACTACGAGATTGGCAGTTCGCTTCTCTTCACCCCCCTCCCTCCCCCCCACCCTTTTTAGGCCATGAATAGTGACTTATACTAATGATTTCAATTA
>AWOL01S0003991.1:48962-120247 GCA_000715115.1 Nicotiana otophora | reverse complement strand
TTAGGAGCATGTTAGGATCTTTATTTGGAAGTCCGTAGATAAATTAGGCTTGAAATGGCTAAAATAGGAATTTAAGTTTGGAAGTTTGACTGGAGAGTTGACTTTTTGATATCGGAGTCGGAATCCAGTTCTGAAAATTTTCATAGCTCCGTTATGTCAATTATGACTTCTGTGCAAAATTTGAAGGCAATCGGACTTGATTTGATAGGTTTCGACATCGAAGATAAAACTTGGAAATTTTAAGTTTTATTAAGCTTGAATTGGAGCATAATTCGTGGTTTTAGCGTCGTTTTATGTGATTTGAGGTTTCAAATAAGTTCGAATGATATTTTAGGACTTGTCGGTATATTTGGTTGAGGTACCGAGGGTCTCGGGTGAGTTTTGAATGGTTAACGGATCAAAAGTTGGACTTAAAGAAATGCTGCATTTTTTCTCTTATGATGGATATTCTGGGCTGTGATCGAGCGCAAGATCGAGCCCATATATCGAGCCCAGGGTCGACGGCCAGGGTCAAAGCCAGGGACGAGGCCCAGGCTCGAGGGCTATGATCGAGGCCACGTTCGAGGCCAGGCTCGAGGGCCATGATCGAGGCCACGTTTGAGGACCAGGCTCGAGGGACATGATCGAAGGCCCAGCTCGAGGGTCCATGATCGAAGGCAAAGCTCGAGGGCCAAGATCGAGACCCAAGATCGAAGGTCACAAGATTGAGGCTCGATGCCATGACCGAGGCCCAGGCTCGAGGGCCATGATCAAGGCCTCGTTCGAGGCCAGGCTCGAGGGCCATGATCGAGGCCACGTTCGAGACCCAGTTCTGAAGGCTGCCTGGGCAGATTATAAAGGAGGGAACTTCGTCCCATTTGCCATTTTTGACGAACTTGAGCTTGAGATGAAGTGATGTTTTGCAGATTTTCAAGGATAAATATTTGGGTAAGTGATTCTAACTCAGATTTGGTCTATATACACAAATATATCATTATTTTCACCATTTAATTAGTATTTTATGTAGGGCTATTCGCGAAAAATCGAACCAAACCGAAAACCAAACCAAACCGACCAAAAAAACCGATACTTTTTAGGTTTGGTTTGGTTTTTGTTTTGAATTTTAAAAACCGATCAAATTTGGTTTGGTTTTGGTTTTAATCAAAAAATAACTGAAAAACCGAACCAAACCGACTATAAAAGTAGTTATTTAAATTTATTATTAACCCTATATATATGTGTGTGTATATATATATATATATATATGTGTGTGTGTGTGTGTGTGTGTATATATGTATATTTTTATATAAAGTTTATAAAATTTTATGATACATATTAGTCATTTGTATTTTTAGTCTAGTTCTTTGCTATTATAATAATATAATTCTTTGCCTTTACATTCTAGTTTGATTGGTAGTTTTATTTTACTAATTACAAGAATTTATTGCATGTTAAAAATAAATGATTTTTAATTGAGTACTTAAATTCTTCTTCACTATTTGATTCGATTATCATCAATATATCTTGAAAATGATAGATTTCTCAAAGAGCAATTGATTTGATAGTGTTACATTGAAAATGTAGTCGCCTAAATATGTGTTTGGTAGTGTATGTCTCATATTTAAGAAAACAAACCGATAAATAACCGAAAAAACCGAAAAGCCGACAAAACCCGACATAAACGGAATCGATAAAAAACCGACTCAATTGGTTTGGTTTGGTTTCAATATTTGAAAAATCCACTTACTTGGTTTGGTTTCTTTTTAGGGAAAAACCTACCCAAACCGAACCATGAATACCCCTAGCTGTGTCATAGCGAGGGCTCAAGTCAAATTATCATATTTCCAAAAGTGAGCTATGCGAAAAGCTATAAGCAAATTTTTAAGTAGATGAAAACACCGGTTGCGGTAATATATTAGCCTCTTAATATTGTACCTGAGAAGATAAAGTTTAAAAAAAGACAGTAAAGAGAACAAAGGAAGATCTCAAATCTTTTACATTAAAGTTCTAGAGTACTACAATGTATCAAAGAAAGCTGAAGATTTACTTCATATGAAGTGGAATTTATTTGGTTCCTATTTTAGAAAGGAGCAGTCTGCATCTATAACACCCCAGAATTTAGACAGAGTCCCACGTCGGCAAAACAAAAGAGTCGTCACGACCCAAATCTCCCTCTGTAGGATGTCGCGATGGCACCTAGTCTTAGGGACTATGTAAGCCTAGCATTTATTGAAATAATAACTGACATATACGAATTATAAATCTCTATACAATACTTAAAATACCAAAACTGGTAGTACAAGTCATAAGCTCTATCGAGTTACAAGAAAGTCTATAAATACAACTGTTTATAAATAGAGATAAAACAGTGCAAATACAATATCAGAAGGTGACTCCGAAACCTGCGAATGCAGCAATAGGTTTACCTTGAGTCTTTACAGCAAGATCCATACTGCTAGCGATCGATCAACTGACTCCACATTACCTGGCTCTGCACAATAATATGAAGAAGTGTAGTATGAGTACACCACAGTCGGTACCCAGTAAGTATCAAGACTAACCTTAATGAAGTAGTGACGAGGTACAGTAAAGACATTCACTAGTCAAATAACATGTGCCATACTAAAATAATCGAAAACAAATAGCAGTGATAGCAACAATAATCCAATAGTGTTGTCACGACCCAATTCCAATTTAGGCCGTGATGGCGCCCCACACCATTGTCAGGCAAGCCGACCCTAATCAACATAGTGGTTTCTCATTTAAAAAACTTTACTAAGTGGATACATTTCCTTATTTGTTGAAAAGATTTAGAAATTTGCAAATGGGACATAATTAAATGGGAATAACAAGTGCAAATCAAAATCAAGTAAACAAATCGAAAATCATAAGTCTACTAGAGTACGTGCCAAGACCTTGTGTCACAAGTATGTGGGCAATCTAGTAGAATATACAAAAGGGTACTAGCCTACTGTCTCAAGGAAATAGACAGAAAAATAGAGCATAAGAGAGACCCCAGCTGCTGCAGGACGGCTCGGAAGGCAGCTCACCGTGAAGTCTCGACTTGTAACCAGATGCACCTGCCTCAGATGCACCTACCTCAGATCCACCTGCCTCAGATCCTGTAAAATTAAGTACAGAAGTGTAGCGTGAGTACATAAACAATATGTACCCAATTAGTATCTAGTCTAACCTCGAAGAAGTAGTGACGAGGGGTCGACTCCGACACTTACTAGGGCCAACAATACGATAATATGAAATTCTAATTAAACATGATAAATAACAATGAAACTCAGAAAAATAAATAACTAAACAATTCGTCACCATATTTAAGAGCTCAAATCATTTCCTTCATTTAAAACAATAAATCGTTCAAATAATGAAATTAGCACCGATTAGAAAAAGGGAATTCCATTCCTATTTTCACGTACAAAATTCCACCGAGGATGTTCGGCCTGATCCAACATAAATATAAATTGTGCACTGCCGAGAGTCGAACGAATCGAACGGCTCGAACCATAGATGCATCTATTAACCTGCTGAGGTGAACATCCCGCTACCATGAGAGTAGTAGAAAGAATTACCCCGCTCGCGGAATATACTTGTGACGCGGTCAATTATAAATTATCAATAAATCATAACTCTTTCTTGATTCTTTTCAAAGTAAAGACAATTTTACATCGAAGCTTTTAAATCCTTAAAAATCCTTGACTTAGTTTCATTCGATACAATTAATAAATATCATCAAATAACGGTGTCCACAAAACATGATGTAAACCTAGAACTACCCGGACATAAACAAGAATAATAGCTACGTACGGACTCTCATCACTTCGTGCGTATGTAGCCCCCACAAATAATAACACATATTAATTGAGTTCACATATGGGGTAAATTTTCTCTCACAAGGTTAGAAAAGAGAGTTACCTCGTCTCAAGCCTACTTCCCAAATAAAGAATGCGCTCAAACCTCCAAATTGGACGCCAAACGACTCGAAGCAAGTCAAACATGACATAAACTAATTAATCTATGCTCAAAAGTTCATAATTCCACCATTTAAGTGACTACCTACCCTAAATTGCAAAATTCCTAAATTTCACCCTCAGGCCCACATGCTCGGATTCCGGAAATTTTCAAAGAAAGTTGTTACAATTTTCCGCACTTGCGGTCAAGGGATCGCATCTGCGCCCTCGCTTCTGCGGAAGTTCCTGGGATGGCTAGGCCGCTTCTGTGGCCGTTTTACCGCTTCTGTGGTCCCGCTTCTACGGAGAAGGGGCTGCTTCTGTGGAATTTGGGGCTGCCCTCATTGGCCGCATCTGCGAGGCTTGTCCCGCATCTGCAAGCTCGCACCCACGGCTAACCAACCGTAGGTGCGGTTATGATAGATATGGTTCCAAATTCTCAACTTAGTCCGAGCATCGTCTGATTGGCACTCGGGGCCCTGGGGCCCCGCCCGAACATATCAACAAGTTTGGAATTACAGAACGGACTCACTCGAACTCACGGAACGCCCGAAACAATATTAAAGCTAAGAATCACACCCTAAAACCGATTGAATCAAACTTAAGAACTTCAAGTTCTTCCATTTACTTCTAATGCGTTGAAACGTACTTATACTACTCGGAATGACACCAAATTTCGCGTGCAAGTCTTAAATGACACTACAGAACTATTCCCGATCTCAAAATTCCGTTTGGACCTCGATATCATCAAAACCCGCTCCAAATCAAATTTTTAAAGAACTTCTAAAGCCTTTAAGAACCAACTTTCACTATTAGGCGCCGAAACGCTCCCGGGTCATCCAAAATCCAAACCGAATATACACCGAAGTCCGAAATCACCATACGAACCTATTGGAACCATCAAATCACGATTCTGAGGTCGTTTACTCATAATGTTGATCGAAGTCAAACTTAGCCTTTCAAGCCAACCTTAAGGAATCAAGTGTTCCGATTTCAACCCAAACTCGTCTAAATCCCGAACCAACCATCCCCGCAAGTCATAAATCAGTAAAAGCAAGTACGTGGAGTCTTATTTAAGGCAATGGGGTTCTAGCAAGTAAAACAATCGGTCGGGTCGTTACAAGTGCTATAAACAGTAATGCAACAAGAACACCATAATTATTACTCAGACGAACAAGAAACACAAGAACAATCGATTAAACAAATCTTTCACATATAATCTCTTCAAATAAATACCCTCCAAATATATTTCTTCAAATAAGTATCCTTCGAATATAAAACTTTCCAAATAAATATCTCATATCATAATCATAAAAAATGGTTCTCGACCCCCTTTTATATTGTCATGACACCTCGTGCCCATATCTCTAATCACAACCACACGAAAAACTCTCGTGCCTAATATTTCAATACATAAGATTTGCACGATTAATTTATTTTCAATAAAGTAAGGTTAAAATTTTTAAACCAAGTAATAATTCAACAAAGAAATGAGTTTATTTTAGAAATAGTTTGAGTAAAGAAAAATGATATTTCAATTTAAATAAAACATCAGATAATCTACTGCTTCGGATGTAAAACTTATTAACTAAAAACATAATAGTAACTTATTTTATTTAGAACAACTCAGTCATCGAAAATCGGTAAAAACTAGGAATATAAATCTTCAGAGTCTCGTACTAAAAAGCCCAAGCCAACACAATACAACAAGGAATACAAACACATAGTAAAACTCAAAAAATACATCACGGCAGATCACAAGAATTTACCTATCACGGAAATAAAAAATAACTAAAGGCAAGTGCAACCATAGAGAGATGTCAACAAAAGGGCACTCCCGAGATACAGTCTCGTAGTCCCAAAAGTAAATTCTCAACAGGGGAACTCCCGAGGTACCACCTCGTAGTCCCAAAAGAAAATATGCAAGACAGGGAGATCTCCCGAGGTACCGCCTCGTAGTCTCAAAAGTAAATATGCAAGACAGAGGGATCTCCCGACGTACCGCCTCGTAGTCCCAAAGTAAATATGCAACAACAACAATGCCCCTAGGATATCACAAGTCATCACAATTCAATTTCTGACATAGCCCACCTTGTCTCGCCACGTATGCAATAATAATGTAAATGCCCGCCTTGTCTCGCGTTACGCGCATAATAATATTCCCACCTTATCTCGCCACATGAGCAAATCCATATATATATATATATATAGCCCGCCTTGTCACGCCGCATGTGCATAAATCAATAGTAACCATAGCACGGAAAAAACCTCATTCAAACACTCGAATAAACCTCCCCACAATATAACGTGCCAATATCACATTTCATAAATTGCAACTCAAGTGCTCAAATATTACAACATATCACAGATTGCACATCAAGTGCTCAAATATTACAACATATGACAGATTGCACATCAAGTGCTCAAATATTACAACTTATCACAAAAAATCAACAATACATTATTTTCCACAATAAGGAGCCCATGGCTCGACCATAATGTGCACAAAATTTTTTTTAACAAAATATTCGAGAGTGAACAACTCAACAAAATAATATTTCACATAAAATCAAGGTGACAATCACACCAAATCATCGTATAAAAATAATTTCAACAACAAAGGATCTAGGCATGACAAATATAGGATTTAATAAGTGCCAAAAATTTCCAATATAATACATAAGGGAGTCTAAGGATTTTAACCAATGTAATTTGAAGATATAAACTAAGTACGTACTCGTCACCTCGCGTACATGGTTTTTAATTACACAAATTGCACATAAGACTCAATGCCAAAGGGGTAATTCCCCCACTCAAGGTTAGGCAAGATACTTACCTTTTTCAAGTTATGCCGATATTCCAAAATTGCCTTTTTGCTTGAATTGACCTCCGGACCGCTCCATCTATCCAAATTAATTGTATAACTTCATTAAAATTTACCGGAAACAATTTCGGATAATAAAACGTCGACTTAGAAATTTATCCTAAAAAGTCAACAAAAGTCAACGTGAGACCCGCCTCTCGGAACCCGACATAATTTTTATGAAATTCGAACACCCATTCCGATATGAGTTCAACAATACCAATTTTATCAAATTCCGAGAACAACCCGACCTCCAAATCTTAAATTTTTGTTTTTGTAAGATTTTGCCAAAATTTTGATTTCTTCAATTAAAATCCGAATTTAACGATGCATATAATCATAGATTCATAAAATATAATCACTCTAGGATATAGAACACTTACCCCAAGAAAGCTTGTGAAAAGTCCCTCCAGAATCTCCCAAATCCGAGCTCCAAAAATTCAAAACGAAAATGGCAAAATGACCATTTTCAGTCCTTATGATTCTGTCCAGGCTCCGCATCTGCAGACAATATTGCCGCATTCGCAGCTCTGCAGAAGCGACACAAGGAGCGCAGAAGCGATACTCGTCGCAGATGAGATCGCTGGACCGCAAAAGCGACCTTCGCACCTGCATGGCTGACTTTGTAGAAGCGACACCATAGGACTTGTACCAACGTTGCAGAAGCGACCAACAACCTCGCAGAAGTGGTTCTGCATCTGGGATCAAATCTCCGTAGATGCGGAAACACCAGAACACTGCCCAACACCAGCTTTAGCCAAATTGTTCCGATTGATCTGAAGCTCCTCTGAAACTCACCCGAGCCCTTCGGGACCTCAACTAAATATACCAACACATCCTAAAATACAATACGAACTTAGACGAGGCTTTAAACCACGTCAAAAAATGCCGAAATTACTAATCGCACATCGAATCGAATTATGAGTTTTCAAATCTTCCAACATCTATATTTTGCGCCGAAACGTATCAAATCAATCCGGAATGACTTAATTTTTCACACAAGTCATAAATGACGTAATGGAGCTATTCTAATTTTCAAAATCGAAATCCGACCTCATTATCCAAAATTCAACCTTCAATGGACTTTCCCAAAATCTTCTATTTTCTAACTTTCGCCAAAATGTGTCGAATTGTCCTATGGACTTCCAAATCCAAATCCGAATATATGCTCAAGTCAAAAATCATCATACGAAGCTATTGCCATCATCAAAATTCCATTCCGGGGTCGTTTTCGCAAAAGTCAACTCTTTGGTCAACTCTTTCCACTGAAGCTTGTAAATAAGAATTGTTCTTTTAATTTAATTCTGAATCTTCTGAAAATCAAACTCGACCACACCCGCGGGTCATAATACATATTACGAAGCTGTCCGCGACCTTAAGTTACTGAACTGGGCATTAAATTTTAAAATGACAAGTCGGGTCGTTACATTCTCCCCTTCTTAAACATACGTTCGTCCTAGAACATGCCAAGAATATTTCTGATGACATTAAATTACTGAGTGCATTATTTCGCACATACTCACGTGAGATTCTACGTCAACGTAAATTTAACAGGGGTCCGACAACATCATCTCAGTTTAGATTATTTCTTTTATTCACATTTATATGCTTTAAAGCCAATTCCTTACACTCCAATCAAATTTCAAATTCCTCACATCAACACACGGTATTAGTCTCAACCGGCTGTAGCAAACCGTGCGTACGCACACATCATACGTATGTCCATAATCACATCTCTGGTCATAATAGCTGTTTATAATTAATTTCAGCATCCTCAATTAATCTCATCTTAACCAAAATCTCATGTCTAATTATTTTTACAACATTGACGGCAACACGTGAGGCATGAAAACCTCATAATTACTTACTCGGATTAACGAGTCACATTTAACGCCATCTGGGTACTCACCTCATAGGCTAAAACTCAATGTTTACAGCATGATTTTGGCTAAATATGCATAGAAAAATATATAAGAATTATCAAATAAGCCTAACAGGCATGAATCCCTATTAATACTATAGTACAAATTAAATTTCACAAAGGGAGAATTTAAACTCATAAAATTTTCACCACAAGGACCTTGTCCTTACATAACTTCCATCGCGGCTCGTAGCCCAGTTTAAATATTTCACCTCATATAAAAAGGCGAGGATCTCATCCTCAACTCCGAATCACAAGTATTTTGCACATTATGCCAACTGAATGTTTTTTTCAATTTCCTTTCTTTCTTCTTTTCAATAAATTTCGTAAACAATATTTCACAACACATAATGAACCCTCATCCCGATAGGGCATATAATTCATAAAATTGAATTTCACTATTCCAAAATCACATCAAAACCCATTATAGTGAGTAATAAAAAGGTCACATTTGGACTTATAGCCCTCAATGGTGTACACAAATAAAAATGATAGACACGGGCTAACATCATCAAACCTCCCAACAGGGATAAACATATAAGTGGGTCACAAAATTATGAAGCTCACCCATAAGTGGAGCATAATAGGAGAACTCACCTCGATATCCAGAACTGAATCAAATTAAGGAGAATTATCCTTTTATAACAAATCGGGATCGTAACTGTAACAACACCATATGGTGTAACCTCAGCCACACCATAGCAAATATATCACGGGCTGGGCCTCCCCCTCTAGGGCACCCTCTACCCAACTGTCATGCACCTCTAACTGGCTGTACACGTGGAATATTAACTGGAATAAAGCCTGTAACCTGAGAATGTTTGATGAAAATCGCCTCTCCCAAGTACGGGACAATCTCTCATGATGTTCCTAGTATCACCACACTCATAACAACCTATCTGAGGGCGCGACTGCTCGTGCTGAGTTTGTGCCGGATAACTAAAATAACCACTTTAAGAACCTTGTGTCGGTGGTGCACTAAAAGTATTAGCTGGAGCACTACGAGTACTCTGATTTGCGGACTAGGTTGACCGACTGCCCGAGCCTCCACCATAATGAGTCATAAATGCAGAGTAAAAATCTACTAAATCGTCTAGAGTTCCGAGACCTTTTGGCTCCTTAGAGTCCTTCTCCTCACTTCGAACATATTCTAACATCCTGACAGTCTCTACTACTTGCTGAAATGGAATGTCAGTGTGCAACTCTCGAGCCATACATATTTTAAAATCATAATCGAGCCCTTCAATGAATCTGCAGACTCTCTCTCAACCAAGATAGGTGCATGGAGGATTAACGCACTGAACCTGATAGCATATTCTGACACCGTCATGGTGCCCTAATGCAACCGTTCAAACTCTATGTACCATGCATCCCGGAGAGTCTGGGAAACAAACTCTTTCAAAAACATCTCCGAAACATAAGCCCAAGTTGGTGGCATGGAATCGGCTAGTCTACCTTCTTCATAAACGTTCCACCATTGATACGCTTCTCCTGACAGCTGAAATGTGGTAAAGGCAACTCCGCTCACTTCCACAATACTCATAGTGTGGAGAATACTGTGACACATTTCCAGAAATCCCTGGGCATCCTCGGTAGCTGTGCCACTGAAGGTAGATGGACTATACCTCTTAAATCTCTAAAGTCTCTTTTGTTCTTCTTCTGATGCCTTTGGCCTAACCTCAAGCTGAACCGGAATAACAGGATGTACTGGTACTATATTCGGAACCTGACCAATATGAACCTGCTACTCTGGAGTACGGGCGGTAGGAGTCTGAGTTACTCCCCCAATCTGTGAAATATTTGGTGCAGTAGAGATCAATCCCGCCTGAGTTAGTGTACCAAACATATTCAAGAACTGTGTTAAAGTCTCCAGAAGATCGGGTAAGAACAGGTGCTTCTGGTACTTGTCCCCCAACTGAAGCTATTGGCGGCTCCTCAACTGCTGCTCTAACAGGTGCTCTAGTTGAGGCACGTGTCCTTCCTCGGCCCCGACCTCTTGCGGCCCCGTCCTCTTGCGGCCCTAGCAGAATGCGCGGGTGCCTGCCCAGCTAACCTGGTAGCACGTGTCCTCACCATCAGTGAGAGAATAGAGATACAAAGTCTCAAATTCCATATTCAACAAATTTCACACGACATGAATGAAAGAAGTGAAACTGTCCTAATAGTCTCGTAGTCTCTCAAAGTTAAGTACAGACGTCTTTATACTGATCCGCAAAACTCTACTAAACTTGCTTATGACTCGTAGCACCTATGAACCTAGGGCTCTGATAACAACTTGTCACGACTCAAATCTCCCTCCGTAGGATGTCGTGGTGGCACCTAGTCTTACAGACTAGATAAGCCTAACATTTACTAAAATAATAACAATATTAAATAACAACTGACAAATACGAATTATAAATCTCTATACAATACTTAAAACACCAAAACTGGTAGTACAAGTCATAAGCTCTACAGAGTTACTAGAAAGACTATAAATACAATTGTTTTGAAATAGAGATAAAATAGTGCAAATACAATAACAGAAAGTGGCTCCGAAACCTGCGAACGCAGCAACATGTTTACGTTGAGTCTCCACAGCAAGATTCGTACTGCTAGTGATCGGTCAACTGACTTCATATTACCTAGCTCTGCACAAAAATGTGCAGAAGTGTAGTGTGAGTACTCCACAGTCGGTACCCAGTAAGTATCAAGACTAACCTCAGTGGAGTAGTGACGAGGTACAGTCAAGACACTCGCTAGTCAAATAACTTGTGCCATACTAAAATAATCGAAAACAAATAGCAGTGATAGCAAAAACAATCCACTTGTGCTATTAACAGTAATGCAGCAAGAACATCATAATTATTACTCTGAGAATAAGAAACACAAGAAAATCGATTAAACAAGTCTTTCACATATAATCTCTTCAAATAAATGCCCTCCAAATTTATTTCTTCAAATAAGTATCCTTCGGATATAAAACTCTTCCAAATAAATATCTCATATCATAATCATAAAATACAGTTCTCGGCCCCATTTCATATTGTCACGACACCTCATGCCCGTCTCTTTAATCACAACAACACGAACAACTCGCGTGCCCAATATTTCAATACATAAGATCCGCATGATTAATTTATTTTCAATAAAGTAATGTTACAATTTTTAAACCAAGTAAGAATTCAACATAGAAATGAGTTTAGTTTAGAAATAGTTTGAGTAAAGAAATATGACATTTCAATTTAAATAATATATCAGATAATCTATTACTTCGGATGTAAAACTTATTAACTCAAAACATAATAGTAAATTCTTTTATTTAGAACAACTCAATCATCGAAAATTGGTAAAAACCAGGAATATAAATCTTCAGGGTCTCGTACTAAAAAGCCCAAGCCAACACAATACAACAAGGAATACAAATACATAGTAAAACTCAAATAATACATCACGTCAGATCACCAGAATTTACCTATCACAGAAATACAAAATTACCAAATGCAAGTGCAATCATAGAGAGATGTCAACAAAAGGGAACTCCCGAGATACCGTCTCGTAGTCCCAAAAGTAAATGCTCAACAGGGGATCTCCCGAGGTACCGCCTCGTAGTCCCAAAAGTAAATATGCAAGACAGGGGGATCTCCCGAGGTACCGCCTCGTAGTCCCAAAGTAAATATGCAACAACAACAATGCCCATAGGCTATCACAAGTCATTACAATTCAATTTCTGACATAGCCCACCTTGTCTCGCCATGTGTGCAATAATAATGTAAATGCCCGCCTTGTCTCGCCATACGCGCATAATAATATTCCCACCTTGTCTCGCCACATAAGCAAACCCATATATATATATATATATATAGCCTGCCTTGTCATGCCGCATGTGCATAAATCAATAGTAGAAATAGCACGACAGAAATCTCGTGCAAACAACCGAATAAACCTCCCCACAATATAACGTGCCAATATCACATTTCATAAATTGCACCTCAAGTGCTCAAATATTATAACATATCACAGGTTACACATCAAGTGCTCAAATATTACAACATATCACAGATTGTACATCAAGTGCTCAAATATTACAACTTATCACAAATTGTAAGGATTTTAACCAATGTAATTTGAACATATAAACCAAGTATGTACTCGTCACCTCGTGTACATAGTTTTTAATTACACAAATTGCACATAAGACTCAATGCCTAAGGGGTAATTCCCCCACTCAAGGTTAGGCAAGATACTTACCTTTTTGAAGTTATGTCCATATTCCAAAATCTCCTTCTTTCTTGAATTGACCTCCGTACCGCTCAAATCTATATAAATTAATTATATAACTTCATTAAATTCATCGGAAACAATTCTGGATAATAAAATATCAACTTACAAATTTATCCTAAAAGTTCAACAAAAGTCAACATGGGGACCGCCACTCGGAACCCGCCATAATTTTCATGAAATATGAACACCCATTCCGATATGAGTTCAACCAAACCAATTTTATCAAATTCCACTAACAACCCTACCTCCAAATCTTAAATTTTTGTTTTTGGAAGATTTTGCGAAAATGTTGATTTCTTCCATTAAAATCCGAATTAAACGATGAATATAATTATAGATTTATGAAATATAATCAGTTTAGGATATAGAACACTTACCCCAACCATGCTTGTGAAAACTCTCTCCAGAATCGTCCAAATCCGAGCTCCAAAAATCCAAAACAAACATTGCAAAATGACCATTTTTGGTCCTTATGACTTTTTCGAGGCTCCGTACCTGCAGATAATATAGTCGCACACGCGGCTCCACATAAGTGACACAAGAAGCGCAGAAGCGAGACTCGTCGCAGATGCGATCGCTGGATCGCAAAAGCGGCTTTCGCATACGCGTGGCTGCCTCCGCAGAAGCGACGCCACAGGACTTGTACCAACGTCGCAAAAGTTACCAACAACCTCACAGAAGTTGCTCCGTATCTGCAATCAAATCTCCGTAGATGCGGATACACCAGAACACTGCCCGACGCCAGCTTTAGCCAGATTGTTGCGATTGATCTGAATCTCCTCCAAAACTCACCCGAGCCCTTCGGGACCTCAACCAAATATACCAGTACATCCATAATGAAGTCTGAAATCATCATACGAAGCTATTACCATTATCAAAATTCCATTATGAGGTCGTTTACTCAAAAGTCAACTCTTCGGTCAACTCTTTCCATTTAAGCTTCTAAATAAGAATTGTTCTTTTAATTTATTTAAAATCTTCTGAAAATCAAACTCGACCACACTTGCGGGTCATAATACATATTACGAAGCTTCCCGCGACCTTAAGTCACTAAACGGGGCGTTAATTCTTAAAATGACAACTCAGGTCGTTACAAGAGTGGTATTAGAGCCCTCTTGTGTTTTGACGATGTGGGACTCTGTCTAAAGTCTGTGGTGTTACATTCACCCCCTATTATGGACTCAGTGTCCTCACTGAGGTTTGCCCTACCTCATGGGATTCGCCTACACTCAGCGCTGAGTTTTGCCCCGCCTAACCGATATTTGCCTAAACTCAATTGAACTCTGACACACCGTCAACATGGCTGACAAAAGAGTGGCTCTGATACCATTTGTAGTAGACCAGCCCGCTAATGATATTGTCCGCTCCGGGCCTAGGACTTCATAGATTTAAAATGTGTCACTAGGGTCTAAGGCTTGTTAACTTACATACCCAGCATCACTCTTGTGTTTTGCCGATGTGGGACTCTGTCTAAAGTTTGGGGTGTTACAACATCATTATAGAATGGAGAAACAAAACAAGTTAGATAATACAACTGAAAATTCTGAGTTTTTCATCTCTGATTTACTTTATGATAGGAAACACATCAATAATTAAGAAGGGGTGTAGGGGACTCATATACACCAAGAACTCTATATATATGCGCCAAGAACCATTTCTTACTTACAGACGTTATACAAATTCAAAACAAAAACAAAAGAGAACTAGAGCTTGAAACAAGAGAGAAGCATAAGAGAGAGTTCTTCAAGTTCATTAGACATTTCCAATGAAGATTATTGGAAATTGTTTCATGGAATGTCAGTCATTGTTGTGAGAAAAATATATTTAGAAAAGAGGCTATAAAAGCGTATCTACGGATGCACAAACCTCACTTGGTAATACTGTAAGAGTGCGACACACACATCAAATGGAAAACTAACACTAAACATGACAACTTGGTGTTGCTATGGGACAAAGAACGCATCAACTGTGATATATATTTTAGATATAGAAAACGCCAGAGGGATTGAAAAATATATATCGACAAAATATTCAACTGGTTAAATATCCATCGGTTAAGTTCAAATTTCATGGAGTTTATGGAGATGTAACATATGGTCTAGATTTAGAACCATTAAAATTGACACAACATCCTGAGTCACGTAATACGTTATATGATACATCATGACCTATGATCGGGGGATGCTAATCTATCCCACCCATCATAGAGAAGAATCAGATCTCCAAATAAAAAAGAGCAGATGTAACTTCATCAATTTTACGGCTAGCCCTGGTATTTTAGATTTAGATTTCAGCCCCTTTACATATGGGGATACCAAATCACCACAAAGATTATCCAAACTTGATAGGATAATCTGCATTTCGAAATTTTACACTTCATTTGAACGTGTAACACCAACGATTCTAGGAAGCGACATTTTGTACCATATGTTGATAAAGTTAAGGTTGGTACGGCTAGGTAAAGTTGCACAAATGGAGAAGAAACAATTGGTATCCAAAAAGGCATTATGTGAGAATTAAGTCCAATTGCAGTTGTGTTCGTTTTGTGAAACTACGAGATTATCAGTTCTCTTCTCTTCACACCCCTCCCTCCTTTTCGGGCCATGAACAGTGGACTTCTACTTATGCTTTCAATTAGGGGTGTTCATAAGAACCCGAAAAATTGAACCAAACCGACCAAAAAATCCAATACTTTTTAGGTTTGGTTTAGTTTTGGTTTTGAATTTTAAAAACCGATGAGGAATGTTACATACACCCCCTCTTATGGACTCAGCGTCCTCGATGAGGTTTGCCCCACCGTATGGGATTCTCTTTGACTCAGCACTGAGGTTTGACCCACCTAATCGGGATTCACCTAAACTCGGTTGAACTCTGACACACCATCAACATGGCTGACACAAGAGTGGCTCTGATACCATATTTAGCAGACCAGCCCGCTAGTGATATTGTCCACTCTTGGCTTAGGCCTTCACGGATGTAAAATGCGTCACTAGTGTTAAAGGCTTGTTAACCTATATACCTAGCATCACTCTTGTGTTTTGCCGATGTGGGACTCTGTCTAAAGTTTGGGGTATTACAGCATCATTATGGAATGGAGAAAGAAAAAAACAATTTAAATAACACAAATGGAAATTCTGAGTTTTTCATCTATGATTTATCTTTAGGATACAAAATACACCAATAATTAAGGTGTAGGGGACTCATATACACCAACAAATCTATATATATGCACCAAGAACCATTTTTTACTTACAAACGCTATACAAATTCAAAACAAATGAAGAAGAGAAAACTAGAGTTTGAAAAACGAGAGAAGCATAACAGAATGAGCGCTTCAAGTTCATCGAACATTTCCAATGAAGATTGTTGGAAATTGTTTCCTGGAATGTACTGTTATGTGAAAACTACATTTAGAAAAGAGGTTATAGAAGCGTATCTACGGATGCACAAACCTCACTCTGTAATACTGCAAGAGAACGAAATGCACATGAAATGGAAAACTAGCACTAAACATGAAAACTTTATGTTACTATGGGACAAAGAATACATCAAGTGTGATATATCTTTTAGATATCACAAAGAAAACGCAAGAGGGATTGATAAATATATATCGGCAAATATTCAAATGGTTAAATATCCATCGGTTAAGTTCAAATTGCATGGAGTTTATGGAGATCTAACATATGGTCTAGATTTAGAACCAATAAAATTGACACCACATCCTGAGTCACGTACTAAATTATATGATACATCTTGACCTATGATCGGGGGATGCTAATCTAACCCGCCCATCAGAAAGAAGTATCAGATCTACAAATACAAAAGAGCAGATGAGTAACTTCATCAATTTTAAGGCTAGCCCCGGTATTTTTGATTTAGATTTTAGCCCCTTTACATATGGAGATACCAAATCACCACAAAGATTATCCAAACTTGATAGGATAATCTGTACTTTAAAATTTTACACTTCATTTGAGCGTGTAACACAAACGATTCTAGGGAGCGACATTTCGGACCATATGCCGATAAATTTGAGGTTGGCACGCCCAGGTAAAGTTGCACAAGTGAAGAAGAAAAAATTGGTATCCATATAGGCACTATGTGAGAATTAAGTCCAATTGCAGTTGTGTTGGTTTTGTGAAACTACGAGATTGGCAGTTCTCTTCTCTTCACAGCCCCCCTTCCCCCCTCTTTTTATTCTGAGCCATGAACAGTGGACTTCTACTAATGCTTCAATCTCAAATGCAGAATAAGTGCATAAAGTACTTATTTTGTCGAATGCTGCTAATATCTTTTCAGTTTATGCTATGTTGTTGCTTTTCATTCAGTCCATTCTTTGATTTAGTTAATGATGCTTGATACTTTATTAGTTTTAAATACATTAATCATGTCTTTATACGAGGACTAATATTTCTCCATCCAAGTATGATTGTATTTGCGTTAATGTGCATCTCTAATTTAAAATAGCAATCTGTAAATACTAGATCACTTTGTTCAAATGAACTTTTGATTGAAATATGATCCTATTTTCTGTAAATTGGACGTCATTGTTGCTGGCATTACCTACTTACCATTAAATACTTGTGCTCTGTAGGATTCACAAGTGGTCAAAATGTTAGAAGCCATATATAAACAGGCCAGTCCATATGTTATTCCGCTCTACTATACCCAAGCCCGTGTTTGAAGAAGTCATCGTTAGGTTTGGACCAAGCTTATAATTAAGATAATTCTTCATTCAAATGTATAACACACTCTTTTTATTAATAATATAAATATACTAAAAAAATCTTATTTCAAGGACTTCCTCGTATAAAATGAAGAGTTTATGTTTTGCCCTCTAATTATGACAGAAGTTGTTACATATCAAGTTAAGTTGACCTCTAACAGAAATCATAATTACTTTGATATAATAAATTATAAAATTGCTCTAAGTGTAATTAAGAAAATTACAATGTCTTATATGTGTAACTTAAGAAACTCCAAAATAAAAGGAAATTTAGCACTCTATGGCCAACGGGACAAACATATGGCATGAAATATCCCAACTTATCATTATTGGCATGTTTTATCCCAATTCAATTATTTTAGTAAAATAATTATCAAAGTTCAAAATAGTTCATCTTCTTCTCAGCATTCCTTTACCACGTAATAGTATCGCCTCGTCAATGCCATTTTTAACATTTCCGCCACCTTCATTCACTGTAACGACCTGACTAGTCGTTTTGCGCATTTACGCTCCTTTCAACTATTTGAAGTCTTGAATCATTTCCTACGAGGTATTATGACTTGTGTGAATTGTTGGTTTTAGTTTCAAGGTATTTCTAAGTTAGCTTGGAAGCTTAATTTGAAATAGTTGACCGGATATTGACTTATGTGTAAACGACCTCAAAGTTTAATTCAGATGATTCCAATAGCTCCGTATGGTGATTTTGGACTTAGAAGTGTGTCCGAAAAATTATTTGGAAGTCCGTAGTGGAATTAGGCTTGAAATACCAAAAGTTAAATTTTGGAAAGTTTGACCGGGGGTTGACTTTTTGATATCGAGGTCGGAATCAAATTCTTAAAATTTGAATACCTCTGTTATTTCATTCATGTCTTGTGTGCAAAGTTTGAGGTCAATCGGACGTGATTTGATAGGTTCCGGAGTCGTTTCTAGAAATTAGAAATTTCAAAGTTCATTAGGCTTGAATTGGGGTGTAATTCATGATGTTAACATTGTTTTAGGTGATTTGGGGGTTCGACTAAGTTTGTATGATGTTTTAGGACTTGTTGGTATATTTGGTTGAGGTCCCGAGGGGCTCGGGTGAGTTTCGGATGGTTAACGGGTTGGATTTTGGACTTGGAACTCTGCTGGAATTTTTCCGATGCACCATCTGGTTTCCTTCATTGCGTTTGCGAGTGGAGCCTCGCGTTCGCGAAGAGGACCTGAGAGGCTGGCAATATTTGATCTTCGCGTTCGTGAAGAGAAGAACGTGTTCGCGAAGGGTGGACTGGTGTGCATCGCGAACACGAGAGGTGTTACGCGTTCGCGAAGAAGAGAAGAAGCAGCTGAGGACCCCAGGCAATTGGTCTACGCAATCGCGTAGGGGTCTCACGTTCGCCTATTAAGGGGGAATGAAGCATCGCGATGGTGATGGGTTGATCGCATTTGCGATGGGTTGAACGCGTTCGCATAGAAGGCATTGAGGCAGAGGCATTTTGTTCTTCGCGAACGTGAGGGTGATGTCACGTTCGTGGAGGAATTTGGACGGGAACTATTTTGTGCTTCGCGAACGCGAGGCACTGACCGCGTTCGCGAAAAAGAAAAGCCTGGGCAGTGAGTATAAGTTCTGAAAAAGTGACTTTGTCCTATTTTCAGTTTTTGATGATTTAGAGCTTGGATTGAGGCGAAGTTTGGGTGATTTTCAGAGGAAACAATGGGGTAAGTGTTCTTAACTCAATATTGGTTAAATTACCCAAATCCATGGTTGTTTTTATCATTTAATTGGTGAATTGAGTTGGGGAAGTTTGAAAACCCTCTTGGTTTAAATTGAAGATTTGAGGATCGAGTTGGGGTCGGATTTTGGTAAAATTGGTATGGTTAGACTCGTGGTTGAATGGGCTTCCGGATTTTTTTAAACTTTTGTCGAGTTCCGAGACGTGGGCCCCACGGGCGATTTTTGAGCTAATTTTTGGATGTTTATGGGAAATCATTATTTTCTTATGGAATTAATTCCAATGAATTTTATTGACTAAAACGATTTATTTATGACCAGATTCGAGGCATTTGGAGACCAATTCACGAGGAAAGGACATTGCAAAATACAATTTCACTGCTTGAAGTAAGTAACAGTTTTAAATCTTGTTCTAAGGATATGAGCCCCAGATTTTGGTATCATGTGATTATTTTGGAGGTGACGCACATGCTAGGTGATGAGTGTGTGGCCATGCACCGAGCCCGAGAGACTGGAGAGATTTATGACTGAGTGAGGCTGAGGGCCTGATTGTGAGTTATTGATACTATAGCATATGAGTTGTCCGTGCAACACGTGAGTTGGCTGTGCGGATCCTTATATTATACTATTGTACATGAGTTGGCCATGTAGCACGTGAGTTGGCCTTACGGATCCTTATATTATACTATAGCACGTGAGTTGGCCGTGCAGCACATGAGTTGGCCGTCCAGATCCAGATATTTATATTATGGCACGTGAGTTTTCTGTGCAACACGTGAGTTGTCTGTGCAGATTATAGCGCTTGGGCTGTAGGAGCCCCTCCAGAGTATGTACACCCTAGTGAGTGCGGGTACCCATTGAGAGAGTGATGAGGGCTGGGAGCCCAGGGAGTGATGAGAGCTGGGAGCCCGGTGAGTGATTGTTGTCCTAAGAGGTTGTACTTGATTTTCATTTGTTGTTGCACTTAGTTGCTTTCTATCATTTTTATGAAATCTCTCAAAGATTGTTGATATACGGATTACATGAAGATGAACTGTATAGAAATTGATTTGACATTAATCTGCCAGATTTGATAGCATGTCTATTCTTTGCTTGAATTACTCGAAATGAACCATACCTGTGTAGCACGTTACTATCTTCAATTCCTTATTTATTATTGTTACTTGCTGAGTTGGTTGTAGACATACTATACCCTACGCTTCGTGTGCAGATCCAGGTGTTCTCGAACATAGCAGGTGTTCATCTCTTCGCGCGATTGATTTTCTGGAGATGTTTGAGGTAGCTGCCTTGTTCGGCAGACCTAGTCTCTCCTTTTCTATCTCTTTGTTTACTGTATTTAGTCTCAGACTATTATAGACTATACTTTCCAGACTTGTATTCATATTAGATGCTCATGTACTCAGTGATACCAAGTTTTGGGGAGTGTTTGTATTATATTTAAATATTATATTTTCAACCTTAAAGAGAAGTTTTGGTTTATTGAGATTTTCGGCTTGCCTAGTATCGAGATAGGCGCCATCACGATAGGTTGGGAATTTGGGTCTTGACAAGTTGGTATCAGAGCCTAGGTAACATAGGTCTCACGAGTTATGAGCAGGTTTAGTATAGTCTTGCGGATCGATACGGAGACGTCTGTACTTATCTTCGAGAGGCTACTGAACCCATAGGAAAATTTCACTTTCTTGTATTCGATCGTGCATAATTGATTCAGCTTGAAACATAACTCTTTGAATTCCTTCCACGCAATTCGTGTGCGCATATGAGCGCTCAGTATCAGCTGTGCATCATTGGCTTGTGATTCTATGAACGAGGTTCAAGATGTGTATTCTGTGTTTTGGTGATGGGCCAGTCTGGAGGACTTGAGGCCAGGTTTAGACCGCAGCTTAGGCTCAGTAGCTTCAGTTGTAATCTGTACATTTGGAATCATATGTCCGATAATATCCCTACGAGTGGAATTTGTGGCTCGATGAGCGGTGGAATGGCTTTGTGATGAGTATGATGTAACTGTGGGATGTGTTCAGACGATTCGAATGTGACGAGAAGTGTTTCCTTAAAATGTAAAGGAAGGCCATTGGGTGCTTTATTTTTGTTTTGATGTGACGTACAATCTCGAGTATGAATATTTTGAAAGATCTTTGACGTTGTTAAATTTTGGGGCAAATTAAATTCTCGTGTCTGGTTAATGATTTTGGACTCAGAAAGATTAAGTGATTGCATAGTAATTGTGGCTGCGAAAGGGTATAACAAATTGCCAATTTGAGACTAAGCAGGTGGGTTATCTCCTGTGCAGTAATCTATGTAGGTGTGTTTCTTATGATGTGAATGGAGAGTTATTTTTCTATCAACGGGGCGTATGTGTTGAGATTTGAATTTGAATCGGGTTGAGAAAGTTAACTTGATTGTCGCGAGAATAAATCTAACTTAGCGAGTGATGTTAATGTGAGCTCTAGAAGAGCTGGTTACTGTTTTTAAACTTGTGTGTATGGGGTTCACTATATATAATGAGCTTATAGCATCATAGTTGTGGCAGTGCTTGTTGAACTTAAAATACAGTTCTCTACTTTGAGACATCTTTCATTTTGGGTACGAGGTTGCGCGGTTGTGGATTGAGTTGTATTGGTGTGGAATGTTAATAAGATAATTGAATTTTAATAATATAAGGTCATTGGACCTATAATGGGTACTATCAGGTTTAATTACGGTATATTCAGGAGTATAATATTGAAACGACTTAGAAAGTGATTATGGTTCTGGTTGGGGCGAGAGAGCTCCATGGTTAGTTGATCGGATGAGTGGTTATGAGTTTTTGATTGTTTCTTTCATCATTGGTAGTGCACGAAGGTTTTGGAATGAGGTTCTACTGAATGCGGGGTTTTAATACTTGTACTTGGTTGGTTTGGAGTAATTACTGTGATTGTAATTGAGAATGGTGTTGCGAGTATGTGAGTTATGTAGTATGTAATGTGATTATATCTCGGTTTATAGCTATGGCTTGATACAGCTTGTTCACACTTATACGGTGTGTAAGATTTAGATCTTGGAAAGAATTCTAGTTATTAGAAATTGGGCTCCATGTTTTGGGCTAAGGTTAAATTAATGATTTTCCATTGTGTTATGTTGTCAGGCATATATAGAGTAGGGTGACGTGGGATCACCCCCGGGTATGTGTGTGGTAAGGTGGAATAGAGATTTGAAGGTTAAGAACAACTCTTGGCACGTTCAAGGACGAACGTATAGTTAAGTGAGGAAGATTGTAACGACCCGACCGATCATTAAGAGCATTTACGCTCCTTTCAACTATTTGAAGTCTTGAATAATTTCCTACGAGGTATTATGACTTGTGTGAATTGTTAATTTTGGTTTGAAGGTATTTCGGAGTAAGCTTGGAAGCTTAAGTTGAAATAGTTGACCGGATATTGACTTATGTGTAAACGACCTCGAAATTTAATTTAGATGATTCCAATAGCTCCGTAAGGTAATTTTGGACTTAGGAGTGTGTCCGGAAAATTATTTGGAGGTCCGTAGGGGAATTAGGCTTGAAATGCCGAAAGCTAAATTTTGGAAAGTTTGACCGGGGGGTTGACTTTTTGATATCGAGGTCGGAATCCGATTCTGAAAATTTGAATGCCTTTGTTATTTCATTTATGACTTGTGTGCAAAATGTGAGGTCAATCGGACGTGATTTGATAGGTTCCGGAGTCGTTGGTAGAAATTAGAAATTTCAAAGTTCATTAGGCTTGAATTGGGGTGTAATTCATGGTTTTAGCATTGTTTTAGGTGATTTGAGTGTTCGACTAAGTTCGTATGATGTTTTAGGACTTATTGGTATATTTGGTTGAGGTCTCGAGCGGCTCGGGTGAGTTTCGGATGGTTAACCGGTTGGATTTTGGACTTGGAACTCTGCTGGAATTTGTCTGATGCACCATCTGGTTTCCTTCATCGTGCTCGCGAGTGGAGCCTTGCGTTTGTGAAGAGGAACTGAGAGGCTGGCAATACTTTTTCGAGAAGAGAAGAACGCATTCGCGAAGGGTGGACTGGGTGTGCATCGCAAACGCGAGAGGTGTTACGCATTCGCGAAGAAGAGAGGAAGCAGCTGAGGACCCCAGGCAATTGGTCTACGCATTCGCGTAGGAGGTGTTGCATTCGCGTAGTGAGGGGGAATGAAGCATTGCATTTGTCATGGGTTGAATGTGTTCGCGGTGGGTTGAACGCTTTCGCGTAGAAGGCATTGAGGCATAGGCATTTTGTGCTACGCGAACGTGAGGGTGATGTCGCGTTCGCGAAGGAGGAATTTGGAAGGGAACTATTTTCTGCTTCGCGAACACGAGGCACTGACCACGTTCGCGAAGAAGAAAAGCCTGGGCAGTGAGTTTAAGTTCTGAAAATAGGACTCCATTTTCAGTTTTTGACGATTTGAAGCTCGGATTGAGGTGATATTTGTGTGATTTTCAGAGGAAACAACAGGGTAAGTGTTCTTAACTCAATATTGGTTAAATTACCCGAATCCATGGTTGTTTTTATCGTTTAATTGGTGAATTGAGTTGGGAAAGTTTGAAAACTCTCTTGGTTTAAATTGAAGATTTGAGAGTCGAGTTGGGGTCGGATTTCGGTAAAATTGGTATGGTTAGACTCGTGGTTGAATGGGCTTCCGGTTTTGTTTTAAATTTTGTAATGTTCCGAGACGTGGGCCCAACAGGCGATTTTTGAGCTAATTTTATGATTTTTATGGAAAATCATTATTTTCTTATGGAATTGATTCCAATAAATGTTATTGACTGAAACGAATTATTTATGACCAGATTCGAGGCGTTTGGAGACCAATTCAAGAGGAAAGGACATTGCAGAATAAGAATTTCACGGCTTGAAGTAAGTAAGAGTTTTAAATCTGGTCCTGAGGGTATGAAACCCTGGATTTTGGCATCATGCGATTATTTTGGAGGTGACGCACATGCTAGGTGACGGGCGTGTGGGCGTGCACCGAGGGGACTGTGACTTGGTCCGTCTCGGGAAATTTGTAAAGTTGAATAATTTGTTGTTAGCTATATGCTCTCTATGTGTTGATAAAATTTGACTGTAAATCATGTTAGAAATCATGCTTAGGCAATGTGATAGTACTGTTGGGACCCATAGAGATCGCGTACTTGTTGCTTTGCCTACTAAATGCTATATGTACTCTGTCTCAGTTTTTACTTACATATTTTATCTCAGTCTCTGTTATTATTATTGATACATCATATCATTGTTGTTTGGGATGATTTTATTATTTTTGAGAGCCCGAGAGACTAGAGAGATTTATGACTGAGTGAGGCCGAGGGCCTGATTGTGAGTTATTGATACTATAGCACGTGAGTTGTCCGTGTAGCACGTGAGTTATCCGTGCAGCAAGTGAGTTGGCCGTGCGGATCCTTATATTATACTATAGCACGTGAGTTGGCCGTGCAGCACGTGAGTTGGCCGTGTAGATCCTTATATTATGCTATAGCACATGAGTTGGTCGTGCAGATCCTTATATTATATTATAGCATGTGAGTTGGTCGTGCAGCATGCGAGTTGGCCGTGCGGATCCAGATATTTATATTATGGCACGTGAGTTTTCTGTGCAACACGTGAGTTGTCTGTGCAGATTATAGCGCTTGGGCTGTAGGAGCCCCTCCAGAGTATGTACACCCTAGTGAGTGCGGGTACCCATTGAGAGAGTGATGCGGGCTGGGAGCCCAGGGAGTGATGAGGGCTCGGAGCCCAGTGAGTGATTGTTGTCCTAAGAGGTTGTACTTGATTTTCATTTGTTGTTGCATTTAGTTGCTTTCTGTCATTTTTGTGAAATCTCTGAAAGATTGTTGATATACAGATTACATGAAAAGGAACTGCATAGAAATTGATTTGACATTAATCTGCCAGATTTGATAGTATGTCTATTCTTTGCTGGAATTACTCGTAATGAACCATAACTATGTTGCTGGTTGCTATCTTCAGTTCCTTATTTATTATTGTTACTTGCTGAGTTGGTTGTACTCATACTACACCCTGCACTTCGTGTGCAGATCCAGGTGTTCCCGAACATAGAGGGTGTTGATCCTTTCACGCGGTTGATTTTCTGGAGATTGTTGAGGTAGCTGCCTTGTTCCACAGACTTAGTCTCTCCTTCTATATCTCTTTGTTTACTGTATTTAGTCTCGGGCTATTATAGACTATACTTTCCAGACTTGTATTCATATTAGATGCTCATGTACTCAGTGACACTAGGTTTTGGGGAGTGTTTGTATTGTATTGAAATATTATATTTTCAACCTTAAAGAGAAGTTTTGGTTTATTGAGATTTTTGGCTTGCCTAGTATCGAGATAGACGCCATCATGACAGGTTGGGATTTTGGGTCGTGAAATTCACTAAAACACCATCAGAAATTCGTTGAATTCACTGAATTTGGAGAATATTTTGAAACCCACAACTATTGATCATGCTTGAAGCTCTAAGATCTTATAATTTGAAGTTTATGTTCAAATTTTTTATTGATAACACTTGTGTGAAGCTTTTACTAAAACTAAAGCTCATTCGAAGAGTAGGACGTTTATTTGAAAACACTTGTGGGTTGATTTAAAGAGTTGTTAGACGGAATTTCAAGCTGGACAAGCTCGAAAAAGAAGATATATCCTTATATCTTCCATGTACATCCTTATATCTCCTATATATCATATACATTTGTGATATCCATGAACATATGTGTGTATATATACGATATACATATGTGATATACACTATCGTTGCAATGTTTTCCAAGTCGATGCCACCTCTGAATTTTGTCTCAAAAGAAGTCCAAATCACCTTTAATCTCCTTCAACTTTGTATATAACTTTGTCTAGGTGTTTCCAAAGAATTCCAATAACACCCACTTAAAAAAAACAACTATTGTTTTAGATTTTGAATTGATGTTTCAGGTGAGTCTTTCATGGTGAGATTACATTTTATGGTGATGTAAATTATTATTAGCAGTTTAAGATGCTTTGTCTCTCCTGCCCGTCAAGGTAGGGGTAAGGTTGCGTATATCTCACCCTCCCCAGACCCCACTTGTGAGAATACATTAGATCGTTGTTGTTGTAGTGTAAGATGCTTTGTCTATTAAATTTTTATGAACTAGAAACAAGGGGACGGGATATCCAAGATCTCTTAAAAACTCCATGAAAACCCTAAGATCTCTTGTATATTCGTACCAATTTGATTAAGGTATAGTTCCTAAGCCTAATTTTTGGCTAAAACATTGTTAATAATTGTTAATAATGGTATATGTGTGTCAATTTTCAATCATAAATCAAGCAGAATTGTCATGCACCAAACTACCCCTAGATGTGACTGACACCCAACACACATCATCCGCCAGGTGAATCAANTCATGGTGAGAAGACATTTTATGCTGATGTAAATTATTATTATTTGCAGTTTAAGATGCTTTGTCTCTCCCTGCCCGTTCAGGTAGGGGTAAGGTTGCGTATATCTCACCCTCTCCAGACCCCACTTGTGAGAATACATTGGGTCGTTGTAGTTGTAGTGTAAGATGCTTTGTCTATTAAATATTTATGAACTAGAAACAAGGGGACGGGATATCCAAGATCTCTTAAAAACTCCATGAAAACCCCAAGATCTCTTGTATTAGAATTTGTCTATTCGTACCAATAAGATTAAGCTATAGTTCCTAAGCCTAAGTTTTGGCTAAAACATCGTTAATAATGGTATATGTGCGTCAATTTTCAATCATAAATCAAGCGGAATTATCATATACCAAACTACCCCTATATATGACTGACACCCAACACACATCATCTGCCAGGCGAATCAGATTTTCATACATTAACCATTAATTCACATTATTTAATAATTTAAATAATTGTCCAAACATGCCGATAATTAATTATCAACGATTAATATCTTGAAATACATATTTAAAACTATTGCCCAATTCTCACACTAGACCATAAAGCATCTAAAGAATTACATAAAGGCTCAAAGATACGTGCACAAATCCCAGTGGAAATAAATATAAATAAATAAAGACTCTATCGGTGGATCATCTCAACAATTGGATCAATTCTAGGTTCGTCGTCAACTGCTAGCTCTATAGTTAGCAACAGTATTTGCATGAACATGCAAGTTAGGAGTGAGTTATACGTAAATATAACTTGTAAGATTTTCGATCTGCCACTTTAAATACTCCTGGAACAAGTGTTAAAAAATACAAACACATAATGAGCACAAATATAATATACACAAAAATTATATCATCATATAATATTCAATAAGTTCCAAACAAATATTCAACAACAACATGATATATCTCAACATAATCTATACTAAGGACTTGTCATAAGCGGCAGTGAAGGAAATTAACCAAATATCCCCCGACGAGTCCACAACAGCATACACAATACTCCAAATCTACCACAACAACATACATAATGTCCCAAACATATTACGGCATCGAATAAATAATTTGTAACAGCTCAACATCATGGCACGGAGTCACGCCACACCACACCACACCACAAATCATATAGTAAGTGATTTTTATATTCTTAACAAATTAATACATTGTATAGGGTAAAATATTCTATTCAAAGTGGCCGCTTAAGAGAGTGATACGTGGAGCCTAATGCGGGGGACAGTTAAAACCAAAGGCAACTCGTAAAGATGCAATAAATACCCTCCTCCCAATAGCATTTAACAGAGAATATTTCACAACCCGTTATAGGGCATTTGTCATTTATGCTCACTGTTGCACTTTCTTCAATGGCTCTCATAATTGACATTAAAGAAGGGCATGATCCTAGGACCTTGCTCCTAGGTGAAACTATAAATTGTGATCTTTGTTATCAGCGTAAAGGACATGACATTTTGGGCAAACTTATGATACAATCGATAAAAAGCTTTATACAATTGTATCTTCTTATTCCTTGATTTCATTGTTGTTGTGCCCGGAAACCATGCTCCCGGAATTACTGTTTCTACTATTTTATCTTCACTTCAAGGCTAAGTATTGCATATTTCTTCAATTATTTTATTATTTCAGGATCAACTTAATTTACTTTTCTAGAAACCACATATAAATTAATTTGTACCTTTTTTATGAGTTAACAGTTTGGCGCCCAATGTGGGGCCTAGACAGCCGTGTAATTAAGTTGATCCTTGCCTCTTTTACTAACATGTTTTGATTATTTGTCTTAGCAGAAATCATAGAAAATGACAGATAACGGTGTTAACAACACACACAATCTTGAAGTCCAAGGAGATCCACCGTATCATGAGGATTCAGTCAGTGACACACACCAGTACATGACAGGTGGTACTCGAGACATGTTCGAGAGGCGACTCCAAATAATGCTGAAGACGAACAAGTTGTTGAAACGGTAAGGGTCCTGCAAGAGAAGCAAGCGGACATTCCAGTCCATCACACACGACAGGATAAGGTTATGACGAGTTGAAGTAGGCATTGTCGGGTTCTTCCAATATTGCGAAAGGACGAGGTCCAGTTCCTCCCATGAATTAGGCAACGTAGAGGGTCGACAACAACACCTCGAGGGGTGAGGTTGGCTCTGATGGAGATGGGGGGAGAGGATACGACCCCAACAACGAGAACGATCCCTTCAAGAACGAACTATTATGGTTTATGAGGCAAGTGAACGCCCGCATGGACCACTCGGGCGCACCATCGGTGTTGAAAGGGCCGGAGTCAAAGAAGTACACTCAGTTTCCGTACAAACCAAGCGCGGCACCACAATTACTCCTAAAGTAGTTTAAAATGCCCAACGTGCCAAAGTATGATGGAACCTCAGACCCAAAGGAGCATATTACCGCCTATACAACTGTGGTAAAGGGGAGTGATTTAGCTCCCCACTAGATCGAATCTATTTTGATGAAAAACTGTGGAGAGACTCTCATGAGGGGATCCTTGACTTGGTATTCGCTATTACCCGAGCATTCCTTAGATTCCTATGAGATGCTCGCATACCCTTTTATTAAGGCCTATGTCAGAGCCAGAAAGGTGCAGGGCCGAAAGGCCGACATGTTTAGAGTTGCGCAAGGAGAATCCGAGTTGCTGCGGGAGTTCAGCACCCGGTTCCAAAAGATGTTGCTCCCGGTTGTTCCAGATGAATGGGCAGCTGATGCATTCACCAAGGGTCTAAATCCGATAAGTTTAGACGCTTCCCGTAAACTAAAGGAAAGCTTTCGTGAGTTCCAAGTGATGACTTGGGTGGATGTCCACGACTGGTATGAGTCTAAGATAAGGATCAAAGATGATCAGGTTGGCTTCCTGTCTTTGGCAAAAGGAAGGGAGAATAATAAAGAAAAATCAAAAGATGATTTTGACATAAATAGACAGTCTTCGAGGGGCCGTTGTTTGCCCTATGAACGGGCCAAAAGATGCGGTAGATATTTTAGGTCGGCAGAAAAGTTCGTTATCCATAGAAGAACTCATCGCAGTCGAAACAACATATCATTGTAAGACAAAGAAGCCTCGGGTACGCGGGATCGTTCCTACCCCAGGCTATCAGAATACAATTTCAACGTCAATGCAGTGGAGTTGGTATCAGCTATTAGAAACATCAAAGAAGCACAGTTCCCAAAGTCAATGAGGTCTAATCCCATCCAGATGGATCCCAACTTGTAGTGTGAGTACCATGAGATGAATGGCCACCGGACTGGGGCTACCGACATCTACGGGAAGAAGTGGCGACATTATTGAAGAATGGGCATCTCACAGAATTCTTAAATGACCGAGCTAAGAACAACTACGGTCGCAACCATAATAACACGGAACCCTTTAAAGCAAGAGAAGATCCCTGTTCCAGATGATCAAGATGATATTCGGGGGGAACGAGATCATCGGGGTCACCTTCTCGACAGCAAAAAAGATGAAGATAACTCATAGCAAGAGACTCTAGGAAGTTGCTGAAGACGACAACATTTTCACGGAGGAGGATGCAGACGGATTGTTGCTACCACACAACGACGCATTAGTAATTTCTTTAAATGTATTAGATTTTAAAATAAAACGCGTTCTAGTAGATCCAGGAAGTTCGGTCACTATCATACAATGGAGGGTATTGGAGCAAGCCAAACTCACCGAAAGAATCATTCTGGCCATAAAATGCCTCGCTGGATTCGACCTCGCAAGCGTGACAACCCGAGGAAAGCTCTTGTTGCCCATGAATGCCGAATGAGTGATGAAGACGACTCTTTTTGAAGTGATGGATGATGATATGGGATATAATATTATTATAGGAAGACCATGGTTGCACGAGATGAGGGTTGTACCATCAATGTATCATCCGTTGCTGAAATTCCCACCGCCCGAAGGAATCAAACAGATAAGGGGCGACTAATCGGTAGTAAGGGAGATGAATGCAATTTCGGTCTCCAGTAGCAAAGGGAAGGAATACGCGGCATAACAACTACAGGAACTATCGCCCGCTCCTGAATTGAATGAAGTTAGCCAGGGGAAGAAGCATCGGAATCTTATCATATGCCAAGGTATTTCTAGGTACCATAAGAGACAGATGCAACAAAATCCACAGGGGAAGAGCTCGAACAAGTTGCATTGTTTGAAAAGTTCTTGGAAAGGAAATTCCACTTGATGAACGGACTGCACCTTAAGCTCATGTCTGGATTTATTGAATTTCTTAAATATAATGCCGATTATTTTGTGAGATCGCATACGGATATGATAGGTATCCCGGTGGAAGTGGTCGTACACAAGCTAAGCTTGGATCCCAACATCCCTCCGGTAAGACAAAAAATGCTCTATTACGGAGGCGAGGAATAAATTCGTCAAAGAGGAGGTAACTCGCCTACTTGATATCGGTTTGATCCGAGAGGTAAAATAACTAGACTGGATAGCTAATGTAGTAGTAGTTCCTAAGAAGAAAAATAAATTTCGCATGTGTGTAGATTATAAGGACTTAAATAAGGACTGCTCAAAAGACTCATTCCCACTATCGAACATCGATCAAATGATTGATGCGACGGTCTGGCACGAGCTAATGAGTTTCCTCGATACTTATTTCAGGTAAAACAAAATTAAGATGAATCCAGAAGATCGGGAAAGGATTTCATTCATAATGGATTTTGGCACATATTGCTATAATGTGATGTCCTTAGGGCTAAAGAACGCCGGAGCCACTTACCAACAGCTCGTAAACAAGATGTTTGAAAAATAGATAGGAAAAACACAGGAAGTTTATATAGACAATATTCTTGTGAAGTCCTTGAATGCAGGTCATCATCTTAAGCATTTGCAAGAAACCTTTGGCATCCTAAGGAAGCTTAACCCCGAGAAGTACGCGTTCGGGGTCAATTCCGGCAAATTCTTAGTATTTCTAGTATCACAAAGAGGGATCGAGGTAAATCCTGATACGATCAAAGCCATTGAGGACATTCCGAATCTGCTGTCAAGCCTGAAAGAAGTTCAAAGGCTAACAGGAAGATTGACCGCTTTAAGCAGATTTATTTCCCGGTCATCAAAGAAGTGCCACAATTTCTTCACGCTGCTCAAAAAGAAGAATAATTTTCAATGGACCCCGGAATGCCAGTAGGCTTTAAGAGATTTGAAAATATACTTGTTAAGCTCTTTGTTTCTTTCAAAACCGAAGGAAGGTGAAACACTACTGGCTTATATCGTAGTCTCGGGGGTAGCGGTAAGCGTAGTTTTAGTCCGTGAGGACAAAGGTACACAATCTCCCATTTATTATGTTAGTAAAATTTTAACTGGAGTAGAAACTCGCTACCCGCATTTAAAGAAGCTAGCCTTAGCTATCCTAGTCGCTGCTCGGAAGTTGAGGCCTTATTTCCAATGTCATCCAATAGTTGTGGAGACTATATTTCCCCTGCGGAACATCCTCCAATAACCCGAACTATCGGGTAGATTGGCCGAATGGGCCATCGAAATGAGTGAATTTAACATAGAATATAAATAAAGACTGTAATTAAGTAACAAGTTTTGGCCGACTTTGCGGTCGATTGTAGTATGGGGTTGCTGCCTTTAGCAACCAAAGAGGTAGTAATGGTGTTAGAATCGACATCGGGAGTTTAGACCTTATTTAGTGACGGAGCTTCTAACGTGAAGGGGCCCGGGCTTGGAATAGTATTAACCACGCCTTCAGTAAAAACCTTAAGGCATGCCATCAGAACGATCCCTTTAACTAACAATGAAGCAGAGCATGGGGCTTTGATTGTAGGACTCGAACTTGCCCGGGGACTAGATTCTGAGGTCACAGAAATCTAATGGGACTCCCAGCTGGTAGTAAATTACGTCTACGAGATCTTCGAAACCAAAGAGGAGCGCATGTAATAATACATAGTGAAGGTCCAGGCCCTGCTGGCTCAATTTCGGGAGTGTTCGATTACTCATATCCCGAGGGAAGAGAATGCAGAAGCAGATGCACTAGCTAACCTCGATTTATCAACCGAAATGAAGGGATCAATTTTCGAGACGATAGTATAACTCATGCACTCAGTCCTGGATGCAGTTAGTTACTATGAGGTAAACATGACTAATTTGGTCTGGACTGGAGGAATGACATTATCGATTATCTCCAGCATGGGAAATTTCCAGAAGACTCCAAGGCGTCCTGGGCGTTGCGCACCAAAGTAGCTCGATATAGCTTCAAAGGTGGCCAACTGTACAGGAAATCTTTCCAAGTCCCGCTAGCCCGATGCTTGGGAGCGTCCGATGCTAATTATGTTATACGAGAAGTTCACGAAGGGATATGCGAAAACCATTCGGGCGCAGGTTCTTTAGTTCTAAAACTGGTAAGGACAGAATATTATTAGCCCCCGAATGGAACAAGATGCCAAAACATTTTTTGCAAAAATACTATAAGTTCCAACGCTATGCACCGCTGGTACATCAACCAGCCGAACCATTACACCCAGTTCTGTCTCCGTGGTCGTTCATGAAGTGGGGAATGGACATTGTCAGACCACTACCGCCGGCCCCTAGTAGGGTAAGGTTTCTTTTAATTTTAACTGACTATTTTTCTAAGTGGGTTGAAACGGGTGCTTATCAGAAGATCGACAAACGTGAAGTGGTGGATTTCTTATGGGAGAACATAATCTGCAGGTTTGGAATACCAAAATAGATAGTATGCGATAATGGGACACAATTTATTAACACGAAGATCACAAGTTCCTTGAAGATTTGAAAATAAAGAGAATCACATCTTTACCCTATCATCCAAGTGCAAATGGTCGAGTAGAATCAACGAACAAAGTGATTATACAAAATCTCAAGAAAAGGTTGGAAGAGGCTAAAGGTAAATGGCCTGAGGAACTTACTTGGAATGCTTTGGGCGTACCGTACAATGGCCAAATCGAGCACGGGCAGGAAAGTGAGTTTGCTTTCAAGCAAAGGTTACTCGACGGTTCATAAGTGCAAACCACTAGAGAATTTTTAGATAGTATTTTGCTCGATAACATAAATTCCTAAGGGGAAGCAAATTTTGTTACCGAGCTGAAGATTGTCTGGTAATTCATTAGTGGGCTCCTCGAAGGTACAAGATTTCTAGTGTTCCAATTCGCATTCTTTGCATTTGAACACGAGGGGGGAATGTTATGAGAATACGAAAACAATGACTGCCATGTCGACCGGAACACAAAAATCGGGAACATATTTATATCATCAGGATTAGGAACTGCACGGACAACCCTGTAGAAACAAGTTGTATGAATTAGATACAAAAAATGGCAATTTCTTTTTAGCATAACGAATGCTTATGCATTTTTTATAAACGAAAGGAATAAAGTAAAGTCCTTTTATTTTCCATTTTGTTTCTTGTCTGATCTATGAATTGATTTTATAATTTGAAAGTTAAACAAGTACTTCAAATGCTAATGCCGTAATGAACAAGAGACGTCCTCTTCAAGAGCACCGTAAACATAAGAGGGGCCTCTCTTCGCCTTCTATTTCCTCTTCAGTTCTTGAAGTTTCAGAACCAGAACCGGAAGCATCAGGCTCTGCTGGGAGACCCCTTTTAGTAGCTAACTCAAGCTCATGGACCTTAGCGATTTCGGCATCAAAGTCAATGATACCCGTTTTAGCCTCTTCCAAGGTTTTTCTCCTCATGCTATACATAATATAAGTTGTCTTAACAATGATGGAAGTCGTTCGGCGCTTAAGTTCTTCTTTGAGTTGGGTTATCTTGGCAAAAAGGTTTTTCCGGGCGAATCTAACGGATTTAAGGCTAACATCGAGGTCACGGACAGTTGAGCTAAATATCCTATTATGCTCAATAGTCTTCCTATACTTCTCCTCCAACTGGGCATGTTACACCCCAGAACAACAAGCTCTTAAGTTTTGGAGTTCAAGGTTGCCTCTAAGTTGGTCAATCTTTCAACAGAGGTAGCCTCGCGGTCGGTTGTAGCAAGAACGACATTATGGACTTCAGCCCCTTTGACCCTGGCTTCGTCAAATTTAACCCTTAATAGGCCAATCTCTTGGCTAATTGTTATAACTTCTTGCTCGCTTTGCTGCAAACGAGTCTCCAATGCAACGGCCTCAGCAGCTTTGGCTTTGAATTCTGAGAGGCGAGCAGCAGTTTGCTATGGAGGTAAGTTCTTCTTTTTCCTGAATCAACCTTTGGAGGCCCTCGAAGGCAAAAACGTTGGCCTGAAAAACAAGAAAGGCAAACTCAAGATATTTTCGGGCAAAAATTTAAGAAATAACAAAGGAAGTAAAGAATGTATCGCTGCGGCATTGTGCATGGAATTGCTCAACAAGATCTCTCCTAAGAGAGCATGTATCTTTTCCTAATCTTTTTCTGAAGCCAAAGGCTTCAGGTAGTTAGCAAGTTTCACTGGCTGGGATAGAAAATTGCATCCGGTAGAGACCGAGAGAGTAACGCTCATCCTCCTTTACAGATCTTCATAGGGGGAGCAAAGTTTTGCCCCAAATTCCCATGAACTAACGACCAGGGGAGAAGGACACCCTTTTCTTGGGTAGATACGACCGGTGGAGATGATGTAGCAGTTGCTGGTTGAAGAGCTGACGAAGGTGGAGATGATGTACCAATTGCTAGTGTTGGTGAAGATGGAGATGAAGCTGATAGTGTTGAAGGGTGAGAAGCAGCTGCGACAACCACAGTGCTGGTTGTTGGTTGTTCATCAACCGAAGATAGAAGGGACCCGATACTCAGCCCTAAAATATTGGGCGCATCGATTGGACTCAAAAGTGGGAGTTGGCATTTTCCACCATTTCTTACTCCCCCAGAGCACCGATAAATCGTCATCAGTTAGTGTAACTAACTCAATAGATTGTGTAGTCTGTTGAGTTGAGAAAGGTCATTGTCTTCTATGTAGAGAAGCTCCCTCCTCGCTAGCTTCTCCATCATCGTCAATCATCATGACTTCGGTAGATGACTTGGAGACAACTTTCTTTGTCGTCTTAGTCTTTCCCCCGGCCACAGAGGAACGCCTTCTTTTTGGTGGCTTATTCTCCGGCCGGGGACTTCTAGAAGAAGCACTTGCACCGGAAGTAGGCCCGGAGACGCCTGTCTGTGAAAAATCTTTATGCAGCAGCCTCGACGCATCAACATGATCAACCAAAATGTCTTCCTATGGGACAACAACTGAGCCCTGGGGTAGACCTATATTCAACAGGGGAAAGGAGTCAGATAACTTTCTCTTAAGAAAAAGTAAGGACATAATGAGTTTAACTTACAATGATTTTTGTCCTTCCACCCGTATTTCAAGAACAACTCTTTCCACGAGCGGGTTTCGGGCGTGGTAACGTCCAAAATCTTCTGAACCCATTGGTCCAAGCCCTCAACCCTAGGGGGAACCCAACGAGCCGCTAAGGAAGAAAAAGAAAGCAAAGTTAATAATTAAGAGGAAATGATATTTAACAAGTAAAGAAGCAGATTATATACTTACTAGTGCGATTCACCGTTCCGGGAAGGAAGGAGCCGAAGTCGGGGTGATGTCACAAGTGGCAACAGAAACTAACCGTTCCATCCACCCACGGTCATTATCATCATCCATGTTGTACAGTATTGCATGGTATCCCCGTTTGCTAAAGTTGATCAACCCCCACGGAAGATCTTGATGGAATAAAGGTTCATAACATGAGCTAAAGTTAGCTCCTCTCCCATTTCCTGGCATAGGCGCCGAAGGCAAGCAATCGTCCTCCACACGGAGGGACTCACCTATGCCTAACACACTTGATAGTGGTGGCAAAATGCCTCAATGACGGAGTCAAGCTCTCTACTCAGAGAAAATGTTCCCAAAGTAAAGGGATACGTATAGAAGTACGTAAAACCCTTCTTGGGTAAGGTTATCCGCTCCGCCAGGTCGGGAGCGATAATGTCTAAGTCCAGGAAATGACAGTCTTCCTTCACAGCAGGAATACTAGAAGGACGTATGGAAGAAGGATACCTACTAAAGGCCCATGTACGAGGACTAACAGAAGGAAATTTCTCTTCAGAGTCTTTTGTCGTAACAAGACTTGTAGGGATGATAGTGCTCACTGTTGGAGGAGCAGCGTCCTCAGCTTTGTTCTTGTTCTCTGAGGAACTGGTGATCTTTGATGAAGAAGCCATTATATGTTATGGAAGAAGGAAAAGCTTTTTCGTTTGAAGAGAGTTAACGAAAGTTTGAAGAACATGATACAAGTTGAATAAAGAGAGTTTTAGAAAGTTTGGAGATTTATAGAGTATGAATGAAGGAGGTTGATGCGTATAAGTAAAGGTTTAGGCTGCTAAATTCGTGGCCATGATTACTTTGATAACCGGCAAAAGTTATGCTGAATCATGGGATGACATTTATTCAGGGCATTAAATGCAGAGAGGCGTGCGTCTGATCAACAGTCAGAAGCTTTTCGAAGGGAATCATAGAAATTCCTGCCAAAAAAAGTGTTTCTACCAACTGTCCGGTGACATATTTATGTCACCTGAAAGCGGGGGACTATCTGTATAGGGTAAAATATTCTATGCTAAGTGGCCTCTTAAGATAGTGACATATGGAGCCTAACGCGGGGGACAGTTAAAACCGAAGGTAACTGTCCTGTTTGTCGCACTCGTAAAGATGCAATAAATACCTTTTGCCTGGTAGAATTTAATGGAGAATATTCCACAGCATTTAGTACACTTCCCGTTACAGAGAATTTGTCATTTATACTCACCGTTACACCTTCTTCGGGCCCTCATAATTGATTTTAAAGAAGAGCATGATCCTAGGACCTAGTTCCCTAGGTACAGCTATAAATAGTAAGCTCTGTTATCATTGTAAAGTACACGACTTTTGTGGCAAACTTATGCTACAATCAATTCAAAGCTTTATACAATTTTATCTTCTTATTCCTTGATTTCATTGTTGTTGTGCCAGGAAACCCTGCTCCCGGAATTACTGTTTCTTCTATTTTATCTTCACTTCAAGGCTAAGTATTGCGTATTTCTTCAATTATTTTATTATTTTCGGATCGAATTAATTCACTTGTCTAGAAATCACATTTAAATTATGTACCTTTTTTACGGGTAAACATACACATGAGGCTAGTTCAAAGACCACCGTCTATCAAACACACGCTCGTCCCAATGCATGGACCGTGCAGACAATATATATTATAAAAGCAGGCTTCAAAAAGCAAGCTAAGAAAAACTTAAAGTCACACTCACCTCGCATTCACAATCCAAACACTCTTTTCAATAAATCAATACTAAGCTCTCGGGTCTCTGAATCATCTCAAACTACACAAAAACAGATTTAGAATGGTCAAAATTCCTTTGGTGAATATCTTTATATTTTTTAATTCAAGTCAAACTCGCAATTAAAGGTTGACCCAATATGCATGGAAACTGCATATTGTTTGGAAAAAGGATTTTGCGAAACTTTCCCTTTTCTCTTTGTCCTCCACATGCTGAAATGAATAGCTACACATGCTTGTTGTGTTATTTTTTCCCTTATATTGGAGTGTCAAAAAGAGCCGCATTCATGGATGAGGTTCTAATACATGATTAGTTTGTGCTGGTTTTAATTACTATTCAAGCAGAGATGTGTCCATGCTCTGTCCGCTTCCGTCACGATCCAATTTCACCCATAGGTCGCGATGGCGCCCAACATCACCGCTAGGCAAACCAACTAGTGAATTAAACATATATTTCCTCTTTTAATAAATTTTTGAGTAATTAAAATTTCCTTACTTGCAAGATTTAAAACAAAATAGAAAGTCTAAATAAATAAAAACCAAAATAATAATTTCAAGACCACAACTCTACTGGTGTATGTGTCAAGACCTGGTGCCACAAGTGTATTACCATCTAGTAGATTATACAAAATTCCAAGTATTGTCTGAACATAATAGACAGAATACAAATACAAAGAGAGGCATTGGGTGCTGCAGAACGGCTCAGGAAAGGCAGCTCACCATTAGGCCTCGGGATAATGGGGATGCGCATCGGTAGGACCGCCTGATGCACCTATCTCACATCGTGCAAAAAAAGTGCAGCAAGCGTAGCATGAGTACGTAAACAACATGTACCCAGTAAGTATCAAGTCTAATCTCGAAGAAGTAGTGGCGAGGGGTCGACTTCGACACTCACTACGGGTCAATAATATTAAGATAAAGATTTTTAAATAAACATGGTTTATGTGAGTAACAATAATTTCCTTAACAAGCAGAAATAAATAATTCTTTCATAATTTAATAATTCCCAATAAATCATTTATCTTCACAAGCTGCAATAAAATATCAAAGCATCGTGCAATTGTTATTATTAAGCACGATTTATACCGAGGACGTACGACCCGATCCAGAGTGACGTGTATACTGCCGAGAGACGTGCGACACGATCCATAGATGCATCTATCTACTGTCGAAGCGTTCGGCCCGTTTCACAAGAAGAGAAGGATATTTTGTAAGTATTTGACTTAAACAATTATTAATGATTTATATCCAAGTTAATACAAATTTCATTAACTACCTTTCAAAATTTCTCCAACAACTTCTAATATAATTTAGGCATTTTAATTTAACAAGTATAGTACAAAATTCCAAATAGTGCATGAATTGGGTCCTAAAACTATCCGAACAATAGCATAATAGTGGCTACGCACGGACTCTCATCACCTCGTACGTACATAGCCCCCACAATTAGAAATAAATATTTATTTACAACATCTATGGGGTAAATTCTCTCTTACAAGGTTAGACAAGAGACTTACCTCGTCTCAAAGCTCACTTCTTGATCATAATTTTGCGTTAAAGCCTCAATTTGGTGCCGAAAAATCCGAAACTAGCCAAATATTATATAATTTAATCAATACATGCTCAATAATTCGAAATTTAATTATTAGATTAATTAACCCACCCAAATTGGTAAAAGTCCTAAAATTCACCCCGGGCCCACGAGCCCGGATTTCGGAAATATTCGGAGAAAATTGTCACCCATAACCTTAAGAACTCAAATATACAATTTGCATCCCATTCTATAACCATTTTCGTGGTTAAACTCTCATTTGTATCAAAACATAGGTTTTCATCTAAACCCTTGATTTCCATAATTTACATGTCATAATCTACCCATAATCTATGTATTTATTTCATAATAGGCATAATTAACTTACCTCTAAGTTGCTAGGTGAATACCCCTGTCAAGAAGCTCCAAAATCGCCCAAGAATGGAGAAAATGGGCTCAAAAATGGCTGAGCCCCGTTTTTAAGACAATCTGCCCAGCGATTTTTTACTTCTGCGGCTCGTCAACCGCATCCGCGGCTACTCATCTACGGAAATGACCTCGCAGAAGCGGTCCTCCCCCTTAGCCGACTTGTCCGCTTCTGTGAGACCGCTCCTGCGGTGCATTCATCGCACCTGCGACCTCGTCCGCTCCTGCAATGCCCTTCTTCGCACCTGCGACTTCGCAGGTGCAGTCAATTTCTCCGCTTTTGCGGTCACTGGGCAGCCCCCCTCTGGGCCGATTCTGTGGCGTATGGCTCGCTTCTGCAAGCTCGCACCTGCGGCTGGCCAAGCGCCGGTGCGATTGCAGCAGAAGCTGAAAGCTTCAGCTGCTGCTCCTAAGTCCAAACTTGGTCTGAGCCTCGTCCGATTAACACCTGAGGCCCCAGGGGCCCGCCCGAACATACCAACAAGATTGAAATCATAAAACAGACTCACTCGGACCCTCGGAATACTTAAAACAACATCAAAATTAAGAATCATACCTCAAACCAAATTGATTCAACTTAGAAATTTCAAATTCTTCACACTTACTCTGAACGCGCCGAAAGATACTTAAAATACTCAGAATGATACCAAATTTTTTGTGCAAGCCTTAAATCACCATACAGAACTACTCCGAGGAACGGAATTCCAAATGGACCTCGATTACTGCAAAACCTACTCCAAACCAAATTTAAAGAACCTTAAAACCTTCAAATAGCTAACTTTCACTATTAAGCATTGAGATGCTCCCGGATTGTCCAAAACCCGATTCGAACATACGCTTAAGTCCAAAATCATCATACGAACCTATTGGAACCATCAAATCCCAATTTTGGGGTCATTTCCTCAAAATGTTAACCGAAGTCAAACTTGGCCTTTTAAAGCCAACTAAGGAACCAAGTGTTCCTATTTCAACCCGAACCCTTCCAAATCCCGAACTAACCACCCCCGCAAGTCATAAAACAGTAAACGCACATACGAGGAGTCTTATTTAGGGGAACGGGGTTCTATAAGGTAAAACGACCGGTTGGGTCGTTACATTCTCCACCTCTTAAACAAATGTTCGTTCTCGAACGGGTTTAGAATCATACCTGGAGTGCTGAATAAATGTGGATATCTGCTTTGTATGTCCTCCTCGGCCTCCCAAGTCGCTTCCTCGACTGGTTGGCCCCTCCACTAAACTTTTATAGCAGAAATATTCTTGGACCTCAATTGAAAAACCTGCTTGTCAACAATGGCAGTTCGTTCCTCTTCATAACCCAAACTCTCATCTAGCTGAACTGTGCTAAAGTCTAACATATGTGATAGGTCGGCATGATACCTCCGGAGCATAGATACATGGAAAACCGAATGAACTCGTGATAGACTAGGAAGCAAAGCAAGCTTGTAAGCAACCTCCCCAACTCGTCTAAACACCTCAAATGAGCTTATAAACCTTGGGCTCAACTTGCCCTTCTTCTCGAATCTCATGATTCCCTTCATTGTCGAAACCTTCAAGAGAACTTTGTCACCCACCTTAAATGATAAATCACGTGCCTTCTGATCTGCGTAACTCTTTTATCTGGACTGTGTTGTACGAAGTCGCTCCTGAATCAACTTCACCTTTTCCACGGCATCCTTTACCAAATCAGTACCATATAACTTGGCCTCGCCGGGCTCAAACCATCCGATGGGCGAACGACATCGTCGGCCATATAAAGCCTCAAATGGAGCCATCTCGATGCTGGATTGGTAACTGTTGTTATAAGAAAACCCGACCAAAGTCAAGAAACGATCTCGTTGACCTCTAAGTCAATAACACATGCCTTGAGCATATCCTCCAATATCTGAACTGTCCGTTCCGACTGCCCGTCTGTCTGCGGATGAAAGGCTGTGCTGAGCTCTACACGGGTCCCCTATTCACTATGTACTGCTCTCCAGAAATATGAAATAAACTGAGGGCCCCTATCTGATATGATGGAAATTGGCACACCATGCAACTGAACTATCTCCCGAATATAAATCTAGCCAACCTCCCTGAAGTATACGTAGTCACAACCGGAATGAAGTGTGACGACTTGGTCAACCCAACTACGAAGTCCGTAGTAATGCGCTCCTATTTCCACCTCGGTATAGTCATCTGCTAAAGTAGGCCACCTGGCCTCTAGTGCTCATACTTAACCTGTTGGCAATTTAGGCACCTAGCTACATACTCGACTATGTCATTCTTCATCTGCCGCCACCAATAATGTTGCCTCAAGTCACGATACATCTTTGTAGCACCTAGATGAATAGAATACCGAGAATTGTGTGCCTCCTATAGGATCTTTTCCCTCAACCCATCCATATTAGGAACACATAGACGATCCTGGAGTCACAGAACACCATATTTGCCAATAGTAACTTCCTTGTCACCACCCTATAGTACCGTCTCTCGAAGTACCAACAAGTGTGGATCATCAAACTGGTGATCCTTGATCCGCTCAAATAGTGACGACTGGGCGACAACACATGCAAGAACTCGGATGGGCTCTGAAATATCCAGCCTTACAAGTCTGTTAGCCAAGGACTGAATGTCCAAAGCCAATGGCCTCTCCTCCGCTGATATGAAGGCCAAAATACCCATACTCTCTGCCTTTCTACTAGAGGCGTCTGCAACTACACTTGCTTTGCCCGAATGATAAAGGATAGTAATATCATAATCTTTTAGTAACTCAAGCCATCTGTGCTGCCTCAAATTTAGATCCCTCTACTTGAACAAATGCCACAAGCTGCAGTGATCCGCATAAACCTCATAGGACACCCCATAAAGATAATGCCTCCAAATGTTTAGAGCATGAACAATCATGGCTAACTCCAAATCATGCACCAGATAATTCGTCTCGTGAGGATTCAGCTAATGTGAAGCATATGCAATAACTCGCCCATCTTGCATCAATACACAACCCAGGCCAACGCGTGAAGCATTGTAATACATGGTATACATCCTCGAACCGGAAGGCAACACTAACACCGGTGCTGAAGTCAGTTCTGTCTTGAGCTTCTGAAAGTGCACCTCACAATCATTGGACCATCGGAACAGAGCACCCTTCTGGGTTAATCTAGTCAAAGGTGCTGCAATAGATGAAAATCCTTCCACAAACCGATGATAATAACCTACTAACCCAAGGAAACTCCTGATCTTAGTCGCCGATGTGGGACGATGCCAATTCTGAACTACCTCGATCTTTTTGGGATCAACCTTAATACCCTCGCCTGATACAATATGCCCCAAAAATGCTACACAGTCTTGCCAAAACTCACACTTGGAGAACTTAACATTTAGCTTTTATTCCCGCAAGGTCTGAAGCATCACTCTTATATGCTGCTCGTGCTCCTCCTTATTGCGCGAGTAGATCAAAATGTCATCAATGAAGACAATGACAAACAAATCAATATATGGCATGAACACCCTATTCATCAAATCCATAAACGTCGTCGGGGCATTAGTCAAGACGAAGAACAGCACTAGAAACTCAGAATGACCATATCTAGTTCGAAAAGCAGTCTTCGGAACATCCAAATCCCGAATCTTCAACTGATGGTACCCCAATCTCAAGTAGATCTTAGAGAACATCGTAGCACCCTACAACTGGTCAAATAGATCATCAATATTCGGCAAAAGGTACTTATTCTTAATGGTAACTTTGTTCAATTAGCGATAATCAATACACATCCGCATAGTTCCATCCTTCTTCTTCATAAATAATAATGGTGCACCCCAAGGTGACACACTCGGTCTAACGAACCTTTTGTCTAGTAACTACTCAAGCTGCTCTTAACTCCTTCAACTCTTTCGGAGCCATGCGATACTGTGGGATAGATATAGGCTGGATATCTGGAGCCAAATCAATACAGAAATCAATATCACGATTTGGTGGCATACCTAGAAGGTCAGAAGGAAACACATCAGAGAACTCTCGGACTACGGGAACTGAATCAATTGCCGGAGTCTATACAGTAGTGTCCCAAACATAGGCCAGATAAGCCAAACAACCCTTCTCGACCATGCGCCAAGCCTTCAAAAAAGAAATAACCTGATTTGATACGTTGACAGACAAACCCTTCCACTCCAATCTAGGCAATTATGGAATTGCCAAGGTGATAGTCTTGGCATGGAAATCTAGGATAACATGGTACGGAGATAACCAGTCCATGCTCAGAATAATCTCAAAATCTATCATCTCAAGCAGTAGAAGATCTGCTCTAGTTTCATAACCACAAAATGTAACAATGAAGGACCAGTAGATCTGATCCACTACCACAAAATCGCCCATATGAGTGGACATATAAATAGGAGTACTCAACAACTCACGAGAAACATCCAGGAAATAAGAGAACAAAGATGAAACATAGGAATACGTAGACCCTGGATCAAATAATACTGAGGCATCTTTACCGCAGATAGAAATAATACATGTGATCAAGGCATCTAAGGCCTCTGCATCTGGTCTGGCCAGAAAAGCATAGAACCTAGCTGGAGCACCACCTGATTAGCCTCCACCTCTAGGAAGGCCCCTACCCACTTGATCTTTTCCTCTGGGTGGCTAGGCGGCTAGTGGAGCAACTGGTGCTGTAATCATAGGTTGCTGACCCTGTTGCACTGGCCTACCCCAAAGCTTGGGGCAGAATCTCTGCATATGAGTGAAATCCCCAAACTCAAAACAACCTCTCGGTACAATGGACTGCTGACCTGAAGTCTGGCCTTGATGACCTGAATACCCACCGGAGGAACCCTGAATAGTTGGTGGGCGGTAAGAACTCTCCGGCATAGCACTGAAATAAGGTCGCACTGGAGAACCTCGAGGAGGTGGTGGTGCTGGGTATGGGGGCCTGCTGGACTGACCTCTCACGAACTTACCTCTACCCCCAGACGGAGCACCTCTGAACTCTCCAGAATATCTAAACCGCTTATCTCTCATAACCTGCTCTAGGCTACGCTGACGCACACCCTCAATCCTCTGGGCTATCTCTGCAACTAGCTCATAAGAAGTCCCCATCTCAACCTCTCGGACCATAGTGGCCTGAATGCCAATGTGCAAACCCGCAACAAACCTCTGTACTCTCTTTGCATCGGTAGGTAGTATCATAAGTGGATGGCGAGACAACTCAGAGAACCTCGCCTCATAGTCGGTCACTAACATTTGACCCTGCTGGAGCTGCTCGAACCGAAACTGCAACTCTTCCCTCTGGAAAGATGGAATATACCTATCCAGGAAGATACGAGTGAACCTGTCCCAATTCATGGGAGGAGAATATGCTTGTCTTCCAAGAAGATAGGACTACCACTATCTACGGGCCCTGCCCTCCAGCTGAAAGGTAGCAGAGTCTACCCTATGGGACTCTAATATCCTCATGTTGTGCAGTTTGTCCGTGCACCGATCAACGAAGTCCTGGAGATCCTCATGTCGCTCACCCCCAAAGACAGGAGGATGTATCATGGTCCATTTGTCCAGTGGCTTCTGTAGCTCGCCAGCCGCAGCTAGTCTGGGCTCAGGTGTAGTTGCTTCCACTGACTGGGCTCTGCCCACGAGTAGTGCACCATGTGTCTGATATACCACAACTGCATGCCTATGAGCCTATGCGGTAGGGGTCAGTGCTCTCCTTCCCGCCTGAGATGTGGCTGGGTCTGTCAGAAATAAATCAGCCTGAGTCATGGTATCCATGAACCATAGCATACGGCCCATGACATCCTGGAATCCCGGTGCGGACGTGAAATCCACCGGAGCTGGCTCTGCTGTGGGCACCTTGCTATGCTCCTCAATGATAGGATCCTTTGTTGGATCCACTAGTGGCATAGCCGGAGTAACCTTGGGACGTCCTCATCCCATATCATGGGCTGGAGCCCTCCCTCGGCCTCAGCCTCTAACAACAGGGGGAGCATCTCTTACCTGGTCTGGAACCTCCGTATAGTGCGTTGTCACCATCTGTCGGAGAATAAGAGAAAGATACTTATTACTACACCAACTGCACGATAGGAGATAAAGAAAGGTAGTTTCTTAACACCCTATAGCTTCTCGAAGATAAGTACAAACATCTCTATACCGATCCGCAAGACTCTATTAAGCATGCTCATAACCTGTGACCTACGTGAACCTAGTGCTATGATACCATGTCATCACGATTACCTATAGGTCGTGATGGCACCCAACATCACCGCTAGGCAAGCCAACTAGTGAATTAAACATATATTTCCTCTTTTAATAAATTTTTGAGTAATTAAACTTTCCTTACTTGCAAGATTTAAAAAAGAATAGAAAGTCTAAATAAATAAAAACCAAAATAATAATTTCAAGACCACAATTCTACTAGTGTATGTACCAAGATCTAGTGTAACAAGTGTATGAGCATCTAGTAGATTATACAAGATTTGAAATACTGTTTGAACATAATAGACAGGATACAATTACAAAGAGAGGCATTAGGTTCTGCGGAATGACTCAGGAAAGGCAGCTCACAACTAGGTCTCGGGATAACGGGGATGCACACTAGTAGGACTGCCTGATTCACCTGTCTCAGATCTTGCACAAAAAGTGCAGCAAGGGTAGCATGAGTACGTAAACAACGTGTACCCAATAAGTATCAAGTCTAATCTCGAAGAAGTAGTGACGAGAGGTCGACATTGACACTCACTATGGGTCAATAATATTAAGATATATATTTTTAAATAAACATGGTTTATGTGGATAACAATAATTTCCTTAACAAGCAAAAATAAATAATATTTTCACAATTTAATAATTCTCAATAAATCATTTATCTTCACAAGCTGCAATACAATGTCAAAGCATCGTATAATTGTTATTATTAAGCACGATTTATGCCGAGGTCGTATGGCCCGATCCAGAGTGACGTGTACACTGCCGAGGGACATGTGGCGCGATCCATAGATGCATCTATCTATTGCCGAGGCGTTCGGCCCGCTCCACAAGAAGAGAAGGATATTTTGTAAGCATTTGACTTAAAACATTATTAATGATTTATATCCAAGTTAATACAAATTTCAGTAACTACCTTTCAAAATTTCTCACAAGTTCTAATATAATTTAGGCATTTTAATTTAACAAGTATAGTGCAAAATTCCAAATAGTTCATGAATTGGGTCCTAAAACTACCCGAACAATAGCATAATAGTAGCTACGCACGGACTCTCGTCACCTCGTACGTACATAGCCCCCACAATTAGAAACAACTATTTATTTACATCACCTATGGGGTAAATTCCCTCTTACAAGGTTGGACAAGAGACTTACCTCATTTTAAAGCTCACTTCCCGATCACAATTTCGTGTTAAAGCCTCAATTTGGTGTCGAAAAGTCCGAAACTAGCCAAATGTTATATAATTTAATCAATACATGCTCAATAATTCGAAATTAAATTATTAGACTAATTAACCAACCCAAATTGGTAAAGATTCTAAAATTCACCCCGGGCCCACGAGCCCGGATTCCGGAAATATTCGGAGGAAATCGTCACCCATAACCTTAACACCCAAATATACAATTTGCATCCCATTTTATAACCATTTTCGTGGTTAAAATCTCATTTTTATCAAAACCTATGTTTTCATCTAAACTCTTGATTTTCACAATTTACATGTCATAATCAACCCATAATCTATGTATTTTATTCACAACAGGTAGAATTAACTTACCTCCAAGTTTCTAGGTGAATACCTCTCTCAAGAAGCTCCAAAATCGCCCAAGAATGGAGAAACTGGGCCTAAAACTGGCTGAGCCCTGTTTTTAAGACATTCTGCCCAGCGATTTTTCGCTTTTGCGGCTCGTCAACTGCATCTATGGCTACGCATCTGCGTAAAGGACCTCGCAGATGCGGTCCTCCTCCTTAGCCGGCTCGTCCGCTTCTGCGTCCAGCGGCTCGCTTCTGCGAGACCGCTCCTGCGGTGCATGCGTCGCACCTGCGACCTCGTTCGCTCTTGCGATTCCCTTCTTCGCACCTGCGCCTTCGCAGGTTAGGTCAATTTCTCTGCTTCTGCAGTCATTGGGCAGCCCCCCTCTGGGCTGATTCTGCGGCTTGTGGCTCGCTTCTACGAGCTCACACCTACGGCTGGCCAAGTGCATGTGCGATTGCAGCAGAAGCTGGAAGCTTCAACTGCTACTCCTAAGTCCAAACTTGGTCCGAGCCTTGTCCGGTTAACACCCGGGGCCCCATCCGAACATACCAACAAGTTTGAAAACATAAACTGGACTCGCTCGAATCTTCGGAATGCGTAAAACAACGTCAAAACTAAGAATCATACCTCAAACCAAATTGATTCAACTTAGAAACTTCATATTCTTTAAACTTACTCCGAAAGCGCCGAAACATACTTAAACTACTCGGAATGGCATCAAATTTTGCGAGCAAGTCTTAAATCATGATACGGAACTACTCCCAGGCTCGGAATTCCAAATGGACCTCAATTACTCCAAAACCTACTCCAAACCAAATTTAAAGAACCTTAAAACCATCAAATAGGTAGCTTTCACTATTAAGCGCTGAAACGCTTCTGGGTTGTCCAAAATCCAATTCGAACATATGTCCAAGTCCAAAATTATCATACAAACCTATTGGAACCGTCAAATCATGATTACGGGGTCATTTCTCAAAATGGTGACCGAAGTGTTCCTATTTCAACCCGAACTCTTCCAAATCCCGAAATAACCACCCCGCAAGTCATAAAATAGTAAACGAAAATACGGGAAGTGTTATTTAGGTGAACGGGGTTCCAGAAGGAAAAATGCCCTAAACTCCCCGTCCTTTCTTATTTTGGGTAGTGGAAAATGTGAATTTACTTACTATGTAAACAACATGCATTTACCAGGGTTAGGTATTTTGACTTGTACTCCTCTTTACTTTAACTCTAACATAATGAGAAAGAATTTGAGGTAAGGTTATAAATGATACAAATGGCGAGTGCCCTGATAAGTTCCTTGGTTCTAGAAAGGTCAGACAATTCCCACACAGCGATGCATGCGCGATTATTCCTTTCTTCATACCGACTTCTATATTGAGAATATTTGGTAGTGATCTCACAACTTGGGAAACTAAAATAAGATGATTGTTCCCATAGTAATATCATAACATAAAATGTTGCACCAAACAGTCAGTTTGCTACAATTTAATTTGATGTGTTCTTTCATTTTCAGCCACTCGGTGACCTGGGAACACTGAATGTTGATGAGAAATGGGAGGCATTTTATTTCGGTAGAGATGATGTAGCGGTTGCTGGTGGAAGAGTTGACGAAGGTGGAGATGACATAGCAGTTTTTGGTGTTAGTGAAGTTGGAGATGAAGCTGATGGTGTTGAAGGGTGAGAAGCAGCTACGACAAACACAGTGTTGGTTGCCCATCAACAGAAGACGGAAGGGACCCGATACTCAGCCCTAAATATCGGGCGTAGTGACTGGGACGCAGAAGCGGGAGTTGGCATTTTCCATCATTTCATACTCCCTAGAGCACCGAGAAATCGTCATCGCTTGGTGTAGCTACTCAACAGATTGAGCGGTCTGTTGAGTTGAGGAAGGTCGTCGTCTTCTATGTAAGGAAGCTCCCTCCTCGCTAGCTTCTCCATCATCGTCAACCATCACGGTATCTATGACCAGCTCTGGTGGAGGGCTCGTCACCAGGACTTCTGTAGACGACTCGGGGACAACATCGTCTTATTCTTTCCCTCATTCGCCGAGGAATGCCTTCTTTTTGGTTGCTTGTTCTCCGACCGGGGACTCCGAGAAGATGCACTTGCACCAGAAGCAGGCCCGGAGACGCCTGTTTGTGAAAAAGCTTTCTGCTATAGCCTCACCGCATCAGCAGAATTAGCCAAAATATCTTTCTCGGGGACAACAACTGAGCTCTAGGGTAGACCTATATTCAATAGGGGAAAGGAGTCAAATAACTTTCTCTTAAGAAAAGGTAAGGACATAATGAGTTAAAATTACCATAGTATTTGGCCTTCCACCCGTATTTCAAGGACAACTCTTTCCCCAAGCATTTTTTGGGCGTCATAACGTCCAAAATCTTCTGAACCCATTTGTCCCAGCCCTCAACCCTAAGGGGAACCCACCGAGCCGCTGGGGCAACAAAAGGCAGAAAATTAAATAATGACGAGGAAAGGATCTTTAACAAGAAAAGAAGCAGATTGTATACTTACGAGTGTGATTTCACAGTTCCGAGAAGGAAGGAGCCGAGGCCAGAATGATGTCACTGGTGGCAACTAAAACTAACCGTTCCATCAATCCACGGTCATTATCATCATCCAAGCTGGATAGCAATGCATGGTGGCCCCGTTTGCTGGAGTTGATCATCCCCCACGGAAGATCTTGGGAGAATAAAGGTTTATCACATGAGCTAAAGTTAGCTCCTCCCCCACTTCCAGGCATAGGCGCCGAAGTTAAGCAATTGTCCTCCACGCGGAGGGACTCACCTGTGCCAAACACACTTGATAGCGGAGGCAAAACTCCTCAACGAAGAAGTCAAGATCTCCACTTAGAGAAAATATCCCCAAAATGAAGGAATATGTATAGAAGTACGTAAAACCCTTCTTGGGTAAGGTTACCAGCTCCGCCAGGTCAGGAGCGATAATGTCAAAGTCCTAGCAACGATAGTCTTCCTTCAGAGCATGAATTCTAGAAGGACGGATGGAATAAGGATACCTACTAACGGCCCATGTAAGAGTACTAACAGAAGGAAATTTCTCTTCGAAGTCTTTTGTCGTAACAAGACTTATAGGGATGTTGGTGCTCACTGTTGGAGGAGCAGTGTCCTCGGCTTTGTTCTTATTCCTTGAGGAACTGGTATTCTTTGAAGAAGAAGCCATTATATGATATGGAAGAAAGAAAAGCTTTTTCGTTTGAAAAGAGTTAACGAAAGGTTGAAGAACATGATACAAGTTGAATAAAGAGAGTTTTAGATAGTTCGGAGAATTATAGAGTATGAATGAAGGAGGTTGATGCGTATAAGTAAGGGTTTGGGTGGCTAAATTCGTGGCCATGATTACCTTGATAACCGGCAAAAGTTATGCTGAATTATGGGATGACACGTGTTTAGGGCATTAAATGCGGAGAGACGTGTGTCTGATCAACCGTCAGAAGCTTTTATGAGGGAATCATAGTAATTCCCGTCAAAAAGAGTGTTTCTACCAATTTTCCGGTGACACTGTTATGTCACCGGAAAGCAGGGAGACTATCTGTATAGGGTAAAATATGCTATGCAAAGTGTCCTCTTAAGAGAGTGACACATGGAGCCTAATGCGGGGGGCGGTTAAAACCGAAGGCAATTGTCCCGTTTGTCGCACTCATTTGTTCTCTAGGTGCAGCTATAAATAGTGAGCTCTGTTATCATTGTAAAGGACGCGACTTTTCTGGCAAACTTATGCTACAATCAATTCAAAGATTTATACAATTTTATCTTCTTATTCCTTGATTTCATTGATGTTGTGCCCGGAAACTCTGCTCCCAGAATTACTATTTCTGCTATTTTATCTTCACTTCAAGGCTAAGTAATGCGTATTTCTTCAATTATTTTATTATTTCAGAATCAAATTAATTCACTTGTCTAGAAACTATATATAAATTCAACTGTACCTTTTTTACGGGTAAACATACACATGTGGCTGGTTCAAAGACCACTGTCTATCAAACACACGCTTGTCCCAATGCATGGACCTGGAGGACAAAATATATTATAAAAGCAGGCTTCGAAAAGCAAGCTAAGCAAAGCTTAAAGTCTCACTTACCTCGAATTCACAATCCAAGCACCCTTTTCAATAAATCAAAACTAACTTTCGGGTCTCTGAATCATATCAAACTACACAAAAATGGATTCAGAGTGGTCAAAAATCCTTTGGTGAATATTTTTATAATGTTTAATACAAGTCAAACTCGCAATTAAAGGTTGACCAATAGGCATGGAAACTGAATATTGTTTGGAAAAGGGATTTTGCGAAACTTTTCCTTTTCTCTTTGTCCTCCAAAGGCTGAAATGAATAGCTACACATGCTTGTTGTGTTATTTTTTCCCTTATATTGGAGTGTCAAAAGAAGCCAAATTCATGGATGAGATTCTAATGCATGATTAGTTTGTGCTGGTCTTAATTACTATTCATGCTGAGATGTGTCCATACTCTATCCGCTCCCCCCCGTAAAGGACCTCGCAGATGCGGTCCTCCCCCTTTGCCGGTTCGTCCGCTTGTGCGACCAGCGGCTCGCTTCCGCGAGACCGCTCCTTAGGTGCATACATCGCACCTGCGACCTCGTCCGCTCTTGCGATGCCCTTCTTCGCACCTGCGCCTTCGCAGGTTAGGTCAATTTCTATGCTTCTGCGGTCACTGGGAAGCCCCCCTCTGGGCCGATTCTGCGGCTTGTGGCTCGATTCTACAAGCTCACACCAACGAATGGCCAAGAGCATGTGCGATTGCAGCAGAAGCTGGAAGCTTCAACTGCTACTCCTAAGTCCAAACTTGGTCCGAGCCTCATCCGATTAACACCCGGGGCCCCATCCGAACATACCAACAAGTTTGAAATCATAAAATGGATTCGCTCGAATCTTCGGAATGCGTAAAACAACGTCAAAACTAAGAATCATACCTCAAACCAAATTGATTCAACTTAGAAACTTCAAATTCTTCAAACTTACTCCGAATGCGCCAAAACATACTTAAACTACTCGGAATGACATCAAATTTTGCGAGCAAGTCTTAAATCATGATATGGAACTACTCCCTAGCTCGGAATTCCAAATGGACCTCAATTACTCCAAAACCTACTCCAAATCAAATTTAAAGAACCTTAAAACCTTCAAATAGGTAACTTTCACTATTAAGCGTTGAAACGCTTCTGGATTGTCCAAAATCCGATTCGAACATATGTCCAAGTCCAAAATTATCAAACAAACCTATTGGAACCGTTAAATCACGATTACGGGGTCGTTTCTCAAAATGTTGACTGAAGTGTTCCTATTTCAACACGAACACTTCCAAATCCCGAACTAACCACCCTGCAAGTCATAAAAGAGTAAAAGAATATACGGGAAGTCTTATTTAGGTGAACGGGGTTCCAGAAGGCAAAATGACCGAAACCCCCCGTCCTTTCTTGTTTTGGGTAGTGGGAGATGGGAATTTACTTACTATGTAAACAACATGCATTTACCAGGGTTAGGTATTTTGACTTGTAGACCTCCTTGCTTTAACTCTGACATAATGAGAAAGAATCTGGTGTAAGGTTATAAATGATAAAAATGGTGAATGCCCTGATAAGTTCCTTGGTTCTGGAAGGGTCAGACATTTCCCACGCAGGGATGCGTGCTCGATTATTCCTTTCTTCATACTGACTTCTATATTGAGAATATTTGGTAGTGATCTCACTACCTGGGAAACTAAAATAAGATGATTGTTCCCACAATAATATCATAACATAAAATGTTGCACCAAATAGTCAGTTTGCTGCAATTTAATTTGATGCGTTCTTTCATTTTCAGCCACTCGGTGACCTGGGAACACTGGATGTTGACGAGAAATGGGAGGCATTTTATTCTGGTGCTGAAGAGAAGTTGAGAGTTCTTGACCTGATTGGGCGAGCTATAGCGGTATATGCAACTGAAGATAAATCAGATCCAGGCGTTAAAGCAGCAGTGATTGCTAGAACTGAACTACAAGAAACTTTGCATTTGTGATAGTACAACCATCTAGGAAGCAACCAACAGACTTTGAATTTACGTATGATCTTTGTATACTACATTTGCTCGCTCAGTTCTTGGTTCCTAGTCAATAAGTCGCTCATCTTCATTCAAAATGATTGCCAATGAACTAATTTTCCAATTTGACGTATTTGACTCATGATTTAGAAGAAATCAGTTTCTTCTCTTGTATTTAGCAATGAGAAAATTATTTGTTAGAGGAGATAGAAGCTTATACCTGAATAACAATGCCATGTTTTTGTACTTACAATTTCTTGTGGTTCGATATAAAGCGAAATTGTAGATATTACCCATCCATAACAGGAAGACAATAAGCAGATAAAAGGACTTCATTTGTTATTGTGCAATACTTCTCTTAACTTTTAACTATGCAAGGTACAAAAGATTTCTTAAACAAACTAAAGATGAAACATAAATCATGGACCATGAGCCCTCTTAGGAACTTTCTTAAAAGAGGAACCTCATGTATCTCTTTCCCTTTTTCCTTCATAGATAGACTTTCGATTTATGCAAAACAGCTTTTCTCTGGGTCTAATGTACAAAAATTCAATACTAAGCAACAAAAGATGTAGCTGCCACGAGTATTTGTATGGGGTAAAATTGGTTAGCGACAGTTGGACAAATGACGAGATGATACATGCAACTAAAAACAGGTAAGATGTGCGTCAGCAAATAGCCGGCACTNTTCAATACTAAGCAACAACAGATGTAGCTTCCATGAGAATTTGTATGGGGTAAAATTGGTTAGCGACAGTTGGACAAATCACGAGATGACACATGAAACTAAAAACATGTAAGATGTGCGTCAGCAAATAGCTGGCACCAGATGCAAGCATGTGATCGGTGCTGAGAGAGTCCCCAAGGCATCGAATCCGAGAACAAAGATTATGAAAGTAAAACATTGGTTAGAAAAGACCGCATTCAATGAGTAGCCGTTACAAGGAATCTCTATATTTATGATCAATCGTTATGCAACCGTCAATGGCAATTTTATTATCATTCAAGAGGAGCTTGATGTGAGGATCTTGTCTCCCTAAATAGAGCTATAAATAGGATAATTAGTATCCATTGTAGGGGACGAAACATTACGTACACAAAAGCTAAAATTAGCATTGATCCTATAAAATTGCTATTTACTTTGTTCTTAATATTGTTCTTGTTTCTGCTACCGGAGAAGCTAAATTCATAGCCAGACTCGTATTTCCTTTAATTTAATTTTATAATATTATTTTTGATCTTATCTATTTCATATTTTTGGGTCAAATTAGTTCACGTATTTATAAATTACGTTACAAAATTAACTGTACCGTTTTACGGGTAAACAGTTTTGCGCCCATCATGGGGCATAGACAATTGTGTAATTGCTTTGATCCATTCATCTATTACTAACAAATTTTGATTCCTTTCTTAAGTAAAAGGAAAAATTAGGTATGGCAGCTAATGATGCGAACAATTCCTATGATGTTGGAGCACACAACAAACCTGAGGATGTGTTTCAACATGATGGTTCAACTAGCTAAACCCGCAATGAAGGAGATGAAACAACTCCATTCGCAAAGGTCTAAAGCCTCAACATGTGAGGAGCCCAACTCCTGATGTTGCGGATGACGAACACGTTGTGGAAACGGTTAAAATCTTAAGAGAGCAATATAGGAAATATATGAATCACCTCTCCAGGCAAGACCAAGTGATGGCAAACATGAAGCAGGCGCTTTTGGTTGCTTCCAGTAATTCTAATGGAGGAGTTCAGATTCCTCCCAGCGTCCCTGCAAATCAAAAAGTTTAAAGAATCTGTAACGACGCTCCAAGGGAGGAATTCGATTTTAATGAGACAGGAGGTAACGGTAGTGGATCCGGGAATGTCAACAATGCTAACCATCCTTTCAAAACCGAGCACATGATATTCATGAGGGAGATGAATGAACGAATGGAAAAAAATACTAAATAATTTCATGCTCGTATGGATCATATACTGGGAGTGTCGCTGGTGCTAAAGGGACCGGATTCCATGACGTTTACGCAGTTGCCGTTCAAACCAAATGCGATCCCAGAATTGATTCTGAAAAGGTTTAAGATGCCGGATATTCCGAAGTATGATGGGACCTCGGATCCACAAGAGCATATCACGACCTACACTACGGCTATGAAGGGAAATGACTTGGCCCAACATGAGATCGAATTTGTCTTGTTGAAGAAATTTGGTGAAACCCTGACGAAGGGTGCTTTAACTTGGTATTACCTTTTGCCTGAGCATTCCATTGATTCTCTTGAAATGCTTGTAGATTCTTTTATTAAAATGTTGGAGCAAGAAAGGTCCAAGAAAGAAATGTGGATATATTCAGAATAGCTCAAGGAGAATCCGAACTATTGCGAGAGTTCGTAATCCGTCTCCAAAAGGAAAAGATGTTATTGCTGACAATACTGGACGAGTAGGCAGCGGAGGCATTTACAAAGGGTCTCAATCCATTGAGTTCTGATGCCTTTAGAAAATTGAAGGAAAGCTTGTTAGAATTTCAGGCAACCACATGGGGAGATGTACACAATCGCTACGCGTCAAAGATTAGAATAGAATATGATCAACTGCGTTCATCGATGTCTTCCAAAGGACATAGTCGTGATCGAAATCAGGAGAAATTTAAAACAGATTTCGATGCAGACCAAAGGTCTTCTAGGAGTCGCTTCCAGCCTTATGAAAGGGCTGCGGGGCGTTGAAATAAAGGATTTCAATCATCAGATAGGTTTGTTATTGATAGAAGAGCGGATCATAGTCAGAATAATAGAGCTTTACAGGAGAAGGAATCTACGGGTTCACGAGATTCATCATACCCCCGGTTACCCGACTACAATTGTAACATCAATTTGGTAGAGTTGGCATCGGCTATGAGGAATATTAAGGAGGCGAGGTTTCCAAAACTAATCCGATTGGATCCTAGACAAAGGGGTCCTAATCTATGGTGTGCGTTCTATGGAACTCATGGTTACAGGACTGGGAATTGCTGACACCTTCTGGAAGAGGTGGAAGCATCGTTGAAGAATGGTCACGTGAGAGAATTTTTAAGTAACCGGGCAAAGAATAATTATGGGAAAAATAGATATGATGTTGAACCATCAAAGCCGACTGCAGGGTTACCTCGCATGATGATTAACATGATTTCTAGTTGTGACAAAGTAAATGGAGTAACGTATTCAGCAGCAAAGAAGACGAAGATATCAATAACTCATGTCAAGAGGATCCGAGTAGCTATGGAGGATGACATCACCTTCACAAAAGAGGATGTTGATGGACTTCTTCTACGGCACAATGATGCTCTGGTAATATCTCTTAATGTCTTTGATTTTAAAATTAAATGTGTGTTGGTTGATCTAAGTACTTCAGCCAATACCATAAAATGGAGAGTTTTGGAGCAAGCATAGTTAACGTGAAATATAGTTCCGGCAACAAAACTTATGGCCGGGTTCAACTTAACAAGTGTAACAACCAGGGGAGAGATTCTGCTGTCTACACATGTCGTAGGCGTAACGAAGACCACTCTGTTCGAAATGGTAGATGGTGACATTGGATACAACGTGATCCTTGGAAGGCCTTGGATGCATGAGATGAAGGTTGTACCTTCAACTTATCGTTAATTGCCGATAGTGATAATTAAAAAGGGCATTAGTGGCAATAACAATAGTCACTATATCATTTACCGGCCATTGTTGTTTAGCCGCTGAAGTCGGGGTCGGTACAACGGTGTTTATCACAAAAGGTAGTAAAAGGTATAACTTATTGTTGCTAAATATCATTTACTTTACCAACAATTGTTTGCGGCAATTATGATGGGTGCTAAATCCAAGCTAAAGCAGCTTCTAATGCTCTTTTATTGTCAATTTTTATAGCCGCTAAATTCAAAAACCTTATCGCTAAAAGTCCATACCTTTAGCGGTAATTGTTTTGCGGCGATTAGAATGGCTACAATATCCCTTTATTAGTATGCCCTTTTAGCATCCATTTTAATGGCTAGTAAATTCAATTAAATTGACGCTAAAAGTCATCTTTAGCAGCAATTATAATGGCTACAATATCCCTTTATTAGTATGCCCTTTTAGCATCCATTTTAATGGCTAGTAAATTCAATTAAATTGACGCTAAAAGTCATCTTTAGCAGCAATTATAATGGCTACAATATCCCCTGCGGAAACATCATAATTTGCCTTTTTATCGTTCATTTTTATAATCGGTATATCCTGTTAAATTGGCACTAAAACTCATAAGCTATAACGGGAACAGTTTAGCCATCATTAATAATAGCTACTACATTCGTTCACAAAATATTCCAAATAAAAAAAATATAAATATTAATTCATTAAAACATAATGTTTCTCATTAAATCTTAACAAATAAAAGGAAGTACTAATCCAAAATATTAATATCACAGTAACTTAAAAAATAAACTTATATTGTTTGAAGTAAATAACTAATTTCATTATATGACTAATCTCAATGAATAATAGTCTTCAAATAATTTTTGCAACTCTTTGTCATGTTGAAATCTTCAACCTGCTAAATTATTGATCATCAGACTGTATGACGTGAAATTATAAAATAACTATGTCAATAGATGAAATATATGAGCACTGTAGTTGTACGCATAAGCAAGCAAATCTTCTTCCTCTACTAGTCATCACTAAATATAAGAGGAATACAAGACAAAGATTATCACACCAATGTACACAACAAACAACATATAAACTTTATGCAAGACTTGGCAGAATTTCACTTCTAAAGAAGCTGCAGTTCTTCTGTTAACCTCAATGTTTGTGCTATCAAAACACTGCCCCAAGCCAAAGTGTTTTTTAATGTAGTATAACAGTTCAATTTTTGGTCTCAAAACCTGCTCAAACTATCCAACAGGATGGGAACTTGCTCTTGTTACTGCATCGAGCAACAATACGTGCCAAGTCACACTAGATAAAAAATTAGCTGGAGGATTCGACAAGTTATTACTTGACAGCTTATATGAAGATGATGTAGCTATGAGCCAAATGCAGCTGCAAAATGCTGGCTATAGTGCATACGGGTATGAAATCCTTTCACAGAATCCATTCAATCAACATGACCCCTTTGCCATGTCAAACAACATAGCACCTCTAACGAACGTACAAATGGCATTTATGTCTCAGCAAAAGCAACAACAACAACAACTGATGCAACAACATCAATTCCTACAGAAAAATATAATGATGGTATCTAATAATCAATATCAAGGTCAATATCCTCAACAAATTCCATATATGGGGTCTGCAAACACAACTCAATGCCACCACAGGGAAACTAGTCACTGTTTTAGAGTTATTCAACAAGACTATACTGTATTCTTTATACAAAAGATAATATCAGGGAGTAAGTAATGGAAAACTATGTATTGCTTATTATTAGATACCACTGTTCAACCACAATTTAATGCACCTTATGTGTGCAGCAAGAAACTTTAGTCGTGTTCTATTTATACTGAATTACCAGAGTTATATGATTGAGCTGCTGCAATCTTCTGAAGTTAAGAGATGTAAGAAGTTTGAAAGATATGTAATAATATTTAACAAATGAATAGATGAAATCTTTAAAGGAAGAAGAAAACGTTCGGGCGAAGATATACTAAGATCATAAAAGAAGATTTCTTAATGATCTACGGTGAAAAAACCCAAACAGTAGCGCGCTAAAGGATAAAGATGAGTAGTACCGTGAGAAAGTGAAGTATTTTCAGCAACACTGGTTATCCTTGATGTTTGTGGTACTCGTTCATGGCCGTTGTTGGCGTCGAGGACCTGATAAATATTAACACATTAGATAACAATACTTTTATATTATTAAAATTTCATTAAGAATGTCTAAAACTAATGAAATCGAGTTACCTGTTCACTTGAGGTGCCATTTATATATTGAGGCTTCGATTCATTAGAAGCATATTTGCACATGAATTGGCTCATTTGGAGTAATTCTGATTGCATCTTCTCTTGATTTTGTTTCATCAGATTCATTTCTTCATTGTGCTTATCCTTTAACTCGTTATCTCTTATTCTAACCTTTGTACAACCTCATTAGACGAATTCTCCACAACAATATTTTTTAAGGAAGATCCACTACCCCATAGAACAGAAGGAGTTGGACCAAGTCCTAAACTACGAACATACCCACTTTTGTCATTTCTGAATATGTGGGAATACATATCGTCTTCCAAAATGACACTGTGAGGAGGTTGGTCAATAGAGCTCTCACTACTGCTCATCCTTTCATTTATCATTTCCTGACCATAGAATACACAATAAATCCAATTTGTAATTCATTTATTCGCTTTTAAGTTTTTTCCCCTAACTATTTCACAATTTAGAAATTAAATTAAAAAAATCTTACGATTGCCTTGGCAGAATCACCATCCAATAGTCTACCATCCTTACGTTTTTATGAGTTAATATGAAAATTTGTGCTCGTGTAGGCTCTATCCCATTTACAGCCTAACACAATAAAATTGATGTCAGATATGCGTGAAAAAAAGAATTTTAAAATATTATAGCTAGTAATTTTTATAGGTTTACCTGCTCATCCATCAAGGTGGCAATACTTTTGGATTCTCCTGTGTGAGACATCATTTGATTTCCCCCATTATTTCTATTTGCTTGGGTACACGATATCTCATAAATTATAAATAAAATTGAGCATAACTAAAGTTAAAACACTAAAAATAATCAACTAGAGGTGTTTTAAAGATTTGTTGATACCTTAGCTTTATCCGAAAGCCAATAAGAGACAAGACTACTTCATTGATCCCTCGGTATGCAAGCAAAGCATCTTTAGTCTTATGTTTTGGCATATATTCACTTTTTAAATCACACTTGTAATCTTTTCATTTCTTTTCTAGTGACTTTAAGACATAAGCTTCTCCCCTTTTTGGAATAGAGAACTTATTCTAAAAAAATAAAGCGAACATTTAGAAGAAAACATCATGTATAAAAGATTGAGCTTGCTATAATAATTCCTCACAAAATCCACCAATTATTTCTTTTCCTCAGTGTCAAAGTTTCTCCAATCATCTGCATGTAGAGGTATTAGTTTTGGAGATCTCGCAATAATTCCTAGATGCTAGCTTCGGCCTACGATTATTAAAGGGAACATCAACTATCTTCCCTGGAGGAAGTTTTCAAATATCTTTTAGTAAAATCGGACCATGAACCTTTCTTGGCTCGGAATTGCCTTTATGGTCATCTTCTATTTATAGAATTATTAAACTTATAAATTATACTTCTTCTATGGTATTCGAATATTGGTTCATAAACTTTTTAAGAATAGAATTATTAAACTTGTAATTCATAGAAGAACCATATATCATATATTTTTAAAAACTTTAAAACTTACTACTCTTATTTGTTGACTCTCCAGATATATACGTCATTTTTACCAGTTTGTTTATAACTCTTTTGTTCATTAAGCATCTGTTTAACTAGTTCTAAAGCTAAATAGAATATAAGTTAGTTTATATATTAAAAGTATAAAATTATAATTGCGATGAGATCATCAATCTAAAGTTTCAGTTAAAGACTACTTAAACCAAACATGAAAAGAAAGAAATATATCAATTACAAAAATTTCATACAGAAAACAGTGAAAATGATGCATAGCCTTCTTGAGAAGCCGCAAACAGTAAAAATAATTTATAACACTTACGCCTCCTAAAAGAAGTTGGCCCTAATCCATAACATAACACACCATAGACTAAATCAGTCTAGTACTAGATGCCAAGTTTTGATCCAAGGCATAACAGGAAACTAAAATATCAATTATTAAATCAAACCTTTGGTTTGCCCATAAATTATCAAGCTAACGAGCAAAAGCAATTTTTGTCAGTTGACTTCCCAGTATGTAAGTTACAGTATCAAAAAATGCATGTAATCAAAACTGACCAAAGTAGTGATAAAATGAGAGAAGAAAACATGATTAGTCTCCCCAATCAAAGAACGCCGCTACATACATTAACAAATCTAGAGCTACAACATACATAAAGTTGATATTAATAGAGTTTAAAATACCTACACTTAAATAGAGACAAAAGAGAGAACCTTTTTGTGTCTCAGCAACTTCCATTCCCTATCAAGGCTCTATTTTGATTCTAGTTATAATGTAAGTTTTATTTTGATTGGAAAAGAATATTTTGATGGAGCGAAAAATATAGTTATTCACTAAATTAATAAATCTCGATGTCGGTTTTTGATTATGTTGAAGAAAAATAACATTTCTGAATAGCTGCCTTAACCATCGGAGGATGGGCCTTAACAGTTTTCCTTTGACGAATCTCTGAGTTTACGTCAAACGTCGAATTTTAATTGTATAATTCATTATTGCAAGACCTTTTGGTTTTAGTGTTGTGTTTATAGTTTTTGTTTTTGACATTTTAATCAGTCCATCCCTACCATTGGTGTTAGTGTTGTATTTGTAGCTGTTTGCTCCATTTTAGGTGTTTATCGGTACTACTGTTAACTCTTTGCTTCTATCTTTCAGTTTTAGGGTTATATTGATTCAATTATCTTCCTCCCTACCCATCCCCATAATACTATCTATTTTTGCTTCTTGCAGTTTTCACTTTTTAAAGGATTTTTACTAAGATGCCTATGGTAACACGTGGTGCTGCAAAGCGTCTTCGGAATATGTCTAAGGATCTCGAGGCGTATTACGATGAGGTGGTTTTTTTATATTGTTATTGTTCTTCTTATTTAATCAGTACATTGTGCATACCCATTTAGCTTTTTGATGGGTAAAACATAGAATATTGGAGTGTATGTTAGTCTTTTGTATTGGAAAAAATAATAATCCCGCCTAGGAATAATATCCACAATAAATAATAACACAAGAGAGTAACAACAACACCAAATTTTTTATTGGCGTAAAATACAATACCCGAACGGAGCAATATAATACTACTATAATATTACAACTTGGTAGTGTCAAAAGACTACTACAACTTCAAAAGAAATAATACTCTTTATTTTAAACACCTCACTATAATATTACTAACACTCATTATTTATCTCACAGACAACAATCTGTGGATTACTCTGAGTGCTTTGCTTTTTGCTTAGCTTTTCTCATTTTTTTTGGTGTGTCAGAATTGAGAGAATGAGGCAGCCATTTATAGCAATCATAGTTGCCCAAGAAACCAATCAGATAAGTTGGTTCATTGCAATTTGCAATTGCAAACCACTGGCGCCCACAATTTGTTTTTCTTTCCGTCAATCACTCCTCTTTATTTTTATTTTATTTACTTTAGTAGGTGAGGTATGAGCCCCACAAATCTCTCCCTTAATTTTGATTTTTCTTCTTCATTCCAAATCTTGTTCTCAATCTTTGAAAATCTTTAAACTTGAGAGGCTTTGTAAAAATGTCTGCAACTTGATCATGTGACTTCAGATATTTGAGCCCGACTTCCTTCTTGGCAATGCATTCTCTGATGAAGTGATACCTTGTATCCATATGCTTGCTTCGATCATAATACACCAGATTCTTGGCAAGTGCCTGTGCGGATTTGTTGTCAATACAAATCTCTGTAGCTTCAATTTGTGGCAAATTGAGCTCCTTCAATAATCTTCTCAGCCAAATAGCATGACATGTACAAGATGTTGCTGCTATATATTCAGCTTCACAAGTCGAGAGAGTAACAATGGATTATTTCTTTGAACTCCAAGAAATAACAGATTCACCCAAGAAAAACATAAAACCAGTTATGCTTTTTCTATCATCAATATCTCCCGCATAATCACTATCACAAAATTTCATAAGGTTGAAATCACTAGAAGAAGAATAAAATAGCCCAAAGTCAATCGTACCTTTTAGGTAACGAAGAATTCTTCTGGTGACTTTCAAATGGGTGGAGGTAGGAGCTTCCACGAAAAGGCTTACTATTCCAACTACAAAGAGTATATCTGGCCTGGTACAAGTCAAGTACCTCATACTTCCCACAAAAGTTTTGAAAAATGTGGGATCGACATTTTCTCCTTCATCAAACTTGGACAATTTTTTCCCACTCTCCATCGGTGTGTTCACGGGATTGCAATCGAGCATGTTGATCTTATTCAAGATCTCCTTCATATAGCTTTCTTGAGAGATGAAAATTCCATCCTCCGTCTGCTTCACTTCTAGGCCCAAGTAGTATGACATGAGCCCTACGTATGTCATCTCGAACTCATAGGACATATCTTTCTTAATAATTTCAAACAAACTTGGGTTATTACCCATGAAAATAAGATCATCAACATATAGACAAACAAGCAAGATATATCCATTAGTATGAACTTTAAAGTAAAGAGCATATTCATGGAGACAACGAGTAAACCCATTGTCTTGAAAATACTTGTCGATGCAACTATTCCATGCTCATGTGACTTGCTTTAATCCATATAAAGCTTTCTTCAACTGCAACACTTTATCTCCATGGTTGTTGACCATGAAGCCCAATAGTTGTTCAACATAGACTTCTTCTTCAAAATAACCATTCAAAAAGGCTGACTTGACGTCTAGTTGATGAATCTTCCACTTCATTTGTGCCGCCAAAGAGATCAGCAAACGAATCATCTCCATGCGAGCAACAGGTGCAAAAACTTCTACATAGTCAATGCCTTGCCTTTGCTTATAGCCTTTTAGCTACAAGTCATGCCTTGTATCTCTCCACATCTTTATCAGCATTCTTCTTTGTCTTGTATACCCATTTTACTCCAATTGCACGCTGACCCTTGGGAAGGGTTGTTAACTCCCAAGTGTTGTTCTTCTCTATTGACTCGATCTCCTCCTCCACGGCTTGTCTCCACCTTTTGTCTGTAACAGCTTCATCAAAATTTCATTGCTTCACTATCAGCAAAGAGACAATATAAAAAATCAAAATTAGTAACCTCTTTTGTGCCATAATAGAGCTCTTGAATGCTCCTTGTCTTTTGCGGTTGCTCGTTTGAATTTTGTTAAGAAAAAGGAGATGCAACATTGGTTGGAGAAGAAGGTGGAGTTGTATCCTGCACAAGTTCCACGGTCTCTGGTTCTTCTTTATCACCAAAGTATGGAAGAAAATCATATGAAGTTTCTTCCTGAGCTTCCCAATTCCATGCCAATTCTTCATCAAATTCAACATCACGACTCACCACCATCTTGCCGCTACTTGGGTTGTATAGCTTGTAGCCTTTTGAACTCGTATCATAACCAACAAACACATGATTGACTCTTCGATCGTCAAGCTTCGCTCTCCCTTGATGTGACACATGAGCATAGGCGATGCTCCCAAAATTTCTCAAGTGCTTGACACTTGACTTTCTTCCACTCCATGCTTCTTGGGGGATTTGATATCTAACATTCCTTGTTGGAGACCTGTTGCTCAAATAAACTACACAAGATACAGCTTCTGCCCAAAATTCCTTGGGCATACTTTTAGCTTTTAACATACATCTAGCCATATTAAGAATCGTTCGATTCTTTCTCTCTGCAACTCCATTTTGTTGGGGTGAATAAGGCACCGGTAGAGGGCAACGAATTCCATGATATTGATAAAATTTATTAAATTCTTTTGAAGTGAATTTGCCTCCTCTATCAGACCTTAAAGCTTTTATTTCATAACCACTTTCTTTTTCTACAAGTACTTTGAAAATTTTAAAAACAGCAAAAGCTTCAGATTTTTGGTTCAAGAAATAAACCCAAGTATTTTTACTAAAGTCATCAATGAAGAGTAGAAAGTATTTACTTTTACCAAAGGAAGGTGGATTGATTGGCCCACATACATAAGTGTGAACAAGATGGAGCGGTTTGGTTGATCCTGATATGGACTCCTTTGGAAAACTCCTCCTTGCATGTTTTCCAAGAAGTCAAGCTTCACACAATTGATTGGGATAGTTGATTGATGGTATCCCATGCACCGTGTTCGTTTCTCCCATTGATTTGAGCGCTTCATATTTCAAGTGCCCAAATCGCATGTGCCAACACCATGATTCAACTTGCACATTAGCCTTCAAACACTTTGCATCAATTGTATTAAGATTCAGAGAAAATAATCTATTCTTTGACATATGCACTTTAGCAATTAGAATTCCACTTGAATCTCTAAGCGAAAGATGCATATTTTTCATGTAGATGTCATATTCCTTTTCAAGAAGTTGGCCCAAACTCAAAATATTACTTTTTAATTTTGGCACATAATAAACATCTTGAATTAGCTTGTGACTACCATCTTTACAAGATATCAGAATCGTACATATCCCTTCGATTTGAATCTTTGAGGCATCTCCAAAGGACACATTACCTCTCACCATGTTATTGATATCCACAAATTTCTCTTTTCATCCACACATATGATTGCTTGCTCCATTGTCCAAATACTACGAGCTGCAATCATGCATGTCTTCTTCCTTGAGTGTCATCAATAACGTTGACTCATATTCTTCTTTCTTGTCATCATCAAGGTTAGATTTTTATTCAACATTGCTACGACATTCCAAAGAGTAATGGCCAAATTTATGACAATTATAACACTTAATTTTTGATTTGTCATACCTTTGTCCATTATTTTCTTGGTAGTAGTCACGTCCTCCTCCTCCTCTATGTCCACGACCATGACCTCTAAATGTCTGGTGGATTTTAACTTCATTGTTGAAGTTGTTATCGTTACTTCTTCCTCTTCCATGACCTCCATGGCCTCGTCCCCGTCCATTCCCTCGATAGCTCTTTTCACCTCTATAATCCTTGAAGGATGCTTGAATTTTAAGAAGTTGCTCCAATGGCACTTCTTGTCTCTTTTTGATCTTTTCTTCGTGGGCCTGTAAAGAGACCTCCAACAGCTCTACTATCATAGAGTCTAAATCTTTGGACTCCTCAATAGCACACACCACAAAATTAAATTTAGGTGTTAAAGTGCGAAGGATCTTTTCTATCACACAAACATCTTCTATGTCCTCTCCGTATCTTCTTAATTGATTTACAATAGCCTTCACTTTTAAACAATAATCAAAATGCATTCAGATTATTTCATTTTTATGACTTCAAATTCAGCCCTTAGAGTTTGAAGTTTTACCTTCATCACCTTTTCAACTCCTTGAAGAGAATTTTGTAAAATCCCCCAAGCTTCCTTTGAGGTGGTAGCATCTGCCACCTTCTCAAATATGGCATCATCCAGACATTGGTGGATGAGCGTGAGGACTTGTTGATCCTTCTTCCTCGTCTTTTCCAAGACCTCTTTTTCATTTTGAGGCAGAGCTTCCTTATTATCGGGTTTTGCATACTCTCTGTCTACGATTTTTCATACATCCTGAGAGCCAAAAATGGCTTTCATACGTAGACACCATTTCTCATAATTATCTTTTGTTAGACGGGGGTACTGAAAAAATAGCGGACCATTATTTGCCATGGCTCTGATATCACGTTGTTGGGAAAAATAATAATCCCACCCAGGAATAATATCCACGGCAAATAATAATATAAGAGAAAATCTTTTATTGGGGTAAAATACAATACCCTAGCGGAGAAATATAATACTACTATAATATGACAACTTGGTAGTGTCAAAAGATTACTACAACTTCAGAAGAAATAACACTCTTTATTTTAAACACCTCACTATAATATTACTACCACTCACTATTTATCTCACAGACAATAATCTGTGGATTACTCTCAGTGCTTTACTTTCTGCTTAGCTTCTCTCATTTGTTTTTGGTGTGTCAGAATTGAGAGAATGAGGCAGCTATTTATAGCAGTCATAGCTGCCCAAGAAACCAATCAGATAAGCTGGTTCATTGCAATTTGCAATTGCAAACCACTGGCGCCAACAATTTGTTTTTCTTTTCGTCAATCACTCCTCTTTCTTTTTCTTTTATTTACTTTAGTAGGTGAGGTATGAGCCCCATATTTTGAGTTCTGAGAAACCAGGCGGATTGACCCTAAGCGGTCAGATCCGGTGTGTTTTAGACCCATTATGTTGTATACACTGAAGGTGTGTTGATTAGCAAGCTGATTGTATTTTGCTTCCAATGATAGTCTGAATGTGGTTTTGAATGGTAAACGATTTGTTGGTTTTACAGTTGGATGTTCCATCAACAGTTGATGTTCTTAAGTATGGCGATTGCGATTTGATGAAGTTGTTGGCGATTAAACAACTCCAAAAATTGTTCGATTATAGTATGAACTGCTCCAACTTCGTTTCTGTTGATTTTCTTGAAGTCGCATATCACTTACGTTCAAATTTTTATTCACATGTATAATCACTGCTCTAGAAGATGCTCGAGACTCTGGTGAACTTGTTCCTCTACTTACTGAAGTTCTAGGAAGAGATGATTCATCAGAACTCAAGGTAGATAGTGATGTGTTGATCATCTTTTTGTGCCTTGTCTTTAGTGTCTTGTGGTCCCCTCTACCATCCATACAGTTATACGTATTAGCGAGCTAGGAGATGAGCACCAGAAAGAGGTACGCGGGTATAAGGAGCTTTCGTGGTTGAACCAAAAGACTTTGATGAACTAACCAATGAAAAAAGGAACAATTTAGCATGTAGTGAGATTATAATTTAGCATGTTTCTGATTCAACGTCAAATTTGATGTGTTTACTGCCTAATTTCTAATAGCCTCTGAAGAACCCACCCATTTGGTAAAGCTATCCACCACAATATTTTAAAAAAGTCTTCTTACAGTAAGATCGTTCGACTGAAGGTGTAAAAATATGTTCTTTTTCATCTTCAAGTCATGGGCAAGTCCACCTCCCAGCTCCAGCGCTATCTAGGCTGCATTCTTTCTTTTTTTGCCTACATTATTTTTTAGTCTTTTTATAACTGGTATTCACTAACTTGGCCTTTTTAGATCTTGGGACAAAATTTCTATGTATGTAAGCTGGTAAGAAGAAACTTTTCCTTGATTAAAAGAAGAAAAAAAGAAAGATGAAAAAAAAAGAAAGAAGAAAAACTTGGTGTTGTCTAGATTTAGGTTGAAAAGCATCTTCAACGCTCAAAACTTGTACTTGTAAACTTCAAAATGGGGCCTTACTTTCCTAGATATCTCTAGGCATTGTCCATTTTGAGCCCAGACTGATGAAAAACATATGCCACAATTGAGGAGTAATTTTTCAATGTAGAAATAGGCGGTTTGTGTCCTCGGGTTACTCTTCACATATAGGGCATTTTCTCTCAATGGGTATTCCTCTTATTTGAAAATTAGACTGCGCGGGACTATGTTTTCCTACTAACCAAGTGAAGATCTGAATTTTGTAAGATGATGATCGCAACCCGGAGCATTGCTAAACGTAGCGTCCTTGATTGCTTGTTGGGCTTGCTAAAGAGTGGAATAGAGTAGGAGATGGTCTTCGTGTCTATAGCATACATTACTATTGGGAGCACGCAGCGGCCAAAGGTATGTCGTCTGGATTTAAAAGGACAACTAAATATATTCAGTTCTTGCATACATTTTCTACATTTCTTCTAAGGTGCAAATTTTATAAATGTTGGGTGATCAAATAGGGAGTTATTTGAATTTTATACCCTTAACCTATCCGTTACTTTTTGATTCATACCTAATCCTTTTTTATTTTACAATTTACTCCTTAATACATTCATATATTTGCAAAATTGTAAAAGAGTTCAGTTTTCAATGTGCAAAATATGAACTATTTTTTTGTCAATTATAAAATAAAGGAAGAGAAAGAAAGAAGTTCCTCGAGGAATGCAATTGAAATTTTAACCTTAAACTGCAACTATGGATGAATGCATTAAAACTAAAATCAGGAATCCTTGTGGTTGGTGTTGGAATTTCTGAACTTTGCGATACCAGTGACAAAGTAATGGATCAATTATTCAATCAAATTTAATTTATCCTTAATCTTTATAATACCAAATTAACCATGGAAAGAGCTCTAATTGTTTCCTCTTCGTATAATTAGGTCTTTTTTAAAGTGTTCTAGCTGTAATACCCAAAAGCCGTTCTCAGTAGTAAATATTTTGTTTGGACTGTTAGTCCCTGTTAGAAAAATGAATATAAGCAGTCATTTTGTTTACTTAAAGGTTAAATGTGCTACCCCAAATTAACACAAGGAGAAAAACTTCTATTCGTCCCTAAAAGAAATGAATTGATTAGGTGGTAATTTATAAAAAATAAAAGGATAAGGGAATGAGTAAAAAGTAGTGCATACATTAGGGATGCAAAAACCAAAGAACTCTCAATTAGGTGAATATGAGAGTGAAATAGTTGGTCTAGTAGTTATTAGAAATGGAAATGGAAAACGAGTTGTGGAGATGTATCCCCCCAAACAAAAAAAATTATTTTTACTTATGGTGATCGACTTTTTAGTTGATGAAACCTTCTCTACATGTCAAGACTTAAGGGATTAACCAGTTCAGATCTCTGACCACAGAAAATGTGAGGACCCAATGTGGTATTAGTGATGTCTTAAGGGATTAACCTATTCTTGATATATTTTCCATCTTTATATGACACAGATGGCGTAAAATGGAAAGGGATAATTTTTTGACAAATTTCTCCATTATTGTATAATGCCTTCTTATAAATGAAAACTAGTCACCTCATGATAAACATGCTTACTAGCTGCAAGGGTACCATTGGAATTTAATTTTTTTGTTTTGTGCTCTAAGGATTCGTATTGTTGCAGCATTCATGTGTGTGCTCTGGCTTGAATGGATGAAAAACTCAATTTATTTGCATTTAATGCCTTTCGTCTTCCAGCCTTGGGGTCTATTTTTATTCTACTTTATCTTTGTATTGCTGTAGTTTCTCTTAGTTTTTCTTAGAAGAATTATCCCAAATAGCCGCTCATCCAACCGCTCAAATTAAAAAATATCGGTGAAGGTATCCGCTGAGCCCGTTTTGGTAAATCCCCCTGCGGCACGTACTAGAATGCCACAGTCATCAAGGCATTCTTTCCCTGTACTGTTATAATTAGTTAATCTGCTACTCGCTTTGCTTCAATTTATGTGACAATTTGAAACGGAATGGAGTAAGAAAAACATGAAGAATGGTAAAACTTGTGGCTCTAAACATGTCATTTATGTGGTTATCATAGCTCTAGTGTACAAAGGCAGACTCAGGATTTGAGTGCAATGAGGGCACCACTATCGTTAATACAGATATGTCAGCTAACAACGATAAAATTTGGCGCGCTAACTCCTTGAAAATTTCATGAATATGAGTCAGAGACCGAAAGGATGTTCAAAAATATAAAAAACTTTGTCAAATAAGATCAAGATTAAAGGTCTATTAAGCAATCCATGCCGAGTCTCAGTCACTGTCGTTGAATCGATAGATGTTTGCTACTTTGCTGAAGTGATCTTTGAAAGCAGAAGGGTTTTTGGAGTTTTTTATTACTATTTTGGGAAAAACTTTGGTGAATTACTTATTTTTATACATGTCAAGAAAATGATAATGCTTATAAACTTAGATACAAGGATAAAGAAGATGATTGGCTTC